>LOJH01021572.1:4366-20250 GCA_001685095.1 Ellobius talpinus
ACACACACACACACACACACACACACACACACACACACACATATATATATAAACACTTGGAGAAAATAGGCAACTGAAAGACTCAATCTTTGTGAACTAGAAAACTTGATTGTTGACAAATAGAGATACAAGATCCAGTAATTGACACTGAAGAGAAATTTCAGATTCATTCTGCCTTCTCACAGGTTTTTTGAACTTGCATTTATGTTAATTTACACAAAACCACATAAATTGTACATATTTATGAACTGTGATGTTTTGGTACATGTGCACATTCTGTAACATATAATAAAGTAATTTTTTAACTTTTCAGACATCACTTAACTCTTGGTAAAACAGAAAGTCCTTTCCTTCATTTATTTGGAATTACTGTCATTGCCATCGATAGTCATAGGCTGTTCAATGCACACCTGGATTCCTTGTTCCTATCTAATTAACCTCGTGCCCATTCATCAGCTTTTCTCTGTCGCTCCCTGCCCTGCCCTTCCCAGTTGTTAACATCCTTTCTACGCAAACAAATTGAATCACATGCTGCTACTTGTCATTCTGTGGCTGGCAGATTTTATACAGTCATCTCCAGTTTTCATTTATGTTGTCACACATGATAGGATTTTATTCTTTTATGGTGATCAATGCTTTGTTGTGTGTATCCATAATATTTCCTTTATCCATTCATCAATTGATAGACACTTAGGTCTTTCTATTTCCTCTCCACAAAGATTGTGAGCAAGCAGCTCTCTTTTAACACACAGTTTCATTGACTTTGGCCATGTTCTCAATAAGTGAATTACTCTGGGTCATACAATAATTCCTTTTAAACATTTCAAAAAAAATTAAAATGCATCTTCATACCCTAGCCAGTACTGCACTTCTATGGTACAGCCAAAGAAGGTACCATTCAATGAGCCATGCTAAAAGTGCACGGGGCTAAAAGGTAGCAGGAACTGTGGCAGAGGACTGCAGAGGGCTTGGATGTATCTGACTGAAGGACTTCATTTTGGAATATAGTCAAAGATTTGGGCAAAAATAAGGCTTACTTAATTTACATAAATTGACACTTGAAGCATATTCTTTTACCCACAAGTTATAGGATAGATGTAAGTAGTTGAATTCAAAAGTCATTTCCTGTTCTAAAGGCCTTGTTATACTATGTTTATAATTAGAGTTTGTTTTTGTAATTGGGAGGAGCACTAATTAAGTGTCTTACCTTGTGTAGGGGTTGAATAGAACTGCCTGACTTTTTGCATACGTAAAGCAATATCTTGCTTATGTACTGAAATACAAATAACAGAGCCCAGTCTTGTGATCCTGGTGTCAGGGCCCTGAAAGGATCATAACATGTGTCTTTAGAAATAATTTTTCATGGCAGTTAATAAGTACAGAGTTAATATTTATTAAAAACAAATTGAGTCCCAAGATTGCTAATGTAGCTTTTTTTCCCCATTTTGTTCATGCCAGTGACACAGTCACTTTCTAGTATTCAGTATCATTTCCCATGAGATGAAAGAATAATCATTGAGTTTTAATCATAATGCTTGCTATCTACGTGAAGGAGGAAAAATATCAGAAAACATTATAGGCATATACAGTAAATAATCAAGGTGATTTGTTTTTTTCTAGCAAATGTGAAGGAAATTACTATTTTCATTATAATATTTAGCATATGGAAATTATATTTGTAAAGGTATAATATATATGCATATATATGTATATCACAAATAAATTGAGACCATAATTAGAAATGGAGCCAACATTTTTATCTGAACATAATCTTCCTTTACAAAAGGATTTTAACCTAATTATAATATATTCACATATATTTATAAAACATTAAAAACTATAATTGTGAACTGAAGTCTAGATAGCACATCAATGAATGTATGAGATTTTTATTCAAGATGGTTTTATGGATTGATCATATTATACAGGTACTTATTGACTGTCTTTTAGGGCATGGATTGTGCATGTGTGTTTGTGCGTGCATGTGCGTGTATGTATGTGTGTGTGTGTGCATGTGTATGCAGCACGTTTCTCCTTAAAACAGGCTCTATGAGATTACTTTTGCTCCCTATGGCTGGAGAAGCAACTTAGTTAGGAAAACTATTATGGATTGCCTCATTAGAGGACCTCTGAAACTGCTTACTTGTGACTACCAGCCTGGAAAGAAATCTTTTCTCTTGGTCTTTGTAAGAGCACTGGAGAAGTGGGGTTATTGAACCCTCTGTCAAGTAAGGAGCTCACAAATAAAGATAGGTTACAAAGAAAGAAATCAGAAACTCCATTGTGAAGATGAATCCTGATTTGCATATTGCCCCCTAGACCCTGAAAATGGAATTGTTTTCTCCAATTATAGGTTACATAAAAATAGGGCTAGACTACCAATCAGTTTCTCCCCAAGCAGTGCTTTAGAGTTACGAGCTTAACTACTTCTATCTGAATTTCATTGTTTTAGTGAATTCAAAGAGAATTTCACCAGGAAATGAAGACTAGAATCACACAGCACACAAACAGCACAGCTCTTAGGGATTACAACCTGAAGAGAATCAAACTTATTTTCTTGCTGGTATCAAAGCTGTTTCTGGGACCTGAAGTCATCCTTTATGTCTCTAAAGCAAACCATAGATTCATTTATTTGTATACTCATTTCTCATTATAAAATATTGATAATTCTGCTGTTGTTTTGGCAGAAAAATAATCAATGAATAAGTAAGTTAATTTTAACCTACAGGTAAATTTCTTAATAACTTGTAAGTCTTCAATTAAATTTGCTCAAAAAATTGTGTCCTAGCAAAGATCATTTTCAAAAATGTAATATAATAGCATATTCATCTACATACTCACCATTTTGAAGTAATAAAATTCATCAAAACCTATTAATTTTAATTATCGCTATGCTATTCTCATCAGGAGTACAGCTCTAAAAAGAATTTGCTTTTTTTGTAACATTGCCTGAGCTTGAAACGTTCCATTGTTATGGAGATTCTTAAGTGGCCACACTCTGCTTTGCTTGGTTCCATGCCTGTTTCATCTTCCTGTATTAAGTGAAAATTTGCTCTTTCTATTTAGGATAGTATTTAAAGTTAAAAGTGACTTTGAAGTATAATTTCTGTATTATCCTCTGAGATGCTAGATATCATACTTAATTTAGCATTATCTAAAAACAAAAATGAAACTGCCGAGCCAGGGTCCCTGAGTGCTAAAAGTACTTGTTCATGTTAACGTGACCCATTTAATAGCTAAGCAGGGTCTGACGGTTTTGCTGAGTCTGTAATCTGTCTGGCGGCATTTTCTCCCCGCTGAGTGCTGGAGATGATGTATAGTGGATACAAGATTCAGTTAGATATAGGGCTGTTGATATCTAGACAAAAATTCCATTTGGAAATCATTTACATATCTATAATTTTAAAATTTTGCTTTTGAGTTCTTGTTTAACTCATTTATAAAGAAAGCTTTAGCAGCTCAGCAGTTATTTTTCATCTTAGTTCTACATACTATATGTCATTTTTGCCTGTTGTTCTTAAAGCTTTCTAAACTACTTCTGTTGTAATTAAGAATAAAACCACATTTCATGAACGGCTCTGCAGTGGTAATCTTGGTTTGTGTCTTGGTGTCTTCATCTGTATAGGCTCGATCTGCCTCTTGCCCTTGACGGATCCTGAAAGGTGATGTGTACATTGATATACACACGAATTATATTCTTTGGTAGAGGAAATATTGATGGGAATCTTCTTATATTAAATCACATAAATAATGTTGTGTGAGAAATGGGATCCTTTATTCAAACAGCATGATTAAAGATGGATGTTGAACTGCACTTTGATATAAGTAAACAAATGGCAATATAGAATTCAATAGGCCCAAAAAGAGATACAATCTTACATTTTGGTAGATTCCAGATTATACTGGATTAGACTATGAATGAATGATTTACTTGAATTTTTTTTTTGGTTTTTTGAGACAAGGTTTCTCTGTCGCTTTTGTGCCTGTCTTGGAACTACCTCTTGTTTGATTTTCTAATTGATTATTCATATTTTTAAGTTTTATGGACTGGGATAAAGACTAGAGATTAAATTTAAAAATGATGTCTGCAGACAAGATAGAAATTATGTAAATGTAATAAACTGTCCATCCATGTGTATTATTTTGCTGATCTAATCAGGAGATTGGAGTTATTTTACACTAGAGGATCTGAGATCCCTTGGCATACTTGTTGCTTGTTTTCTGAATGAGACTTTCTAAAAGACGTGGATCCATCTTTTTTTCCTTAAATCTTTTCCCTTTCCTACTCTCTTTTCTCCTTTTCTTTCTGTATAGTTTCTTCAATTCTTTTATGTTTGAAATGTAATTATATATAAATAAAATATATACACATATCATTTTGAACTTGAAAGTCTTTCTATTTTTCTTCCTTTATCTCTGTCAATCATGTTTATTCAGATTTGGTGGCTTGCTATTAAGCTAAGGCTAGAGTCCAAAATTCTTGCTTCAGATTTTTTAGAGAAAAATTTATAGGTAGAAATATTCTAATCAGAATATTCAGTTATAGGTTAAATAAAGTAGAATGCTATTTATAATTCTTAAAGTTAAGACTCTGTCATCTTCTTATAAAATGCAAAAGCAAGAATTTCTTACTTAGTGTAAAACATTGTTATGAATCAAAGTAACTATTTCTTTTTAATACATTACATTTTGAGAACTTCTAAGT
Source organism: Ellobius talpinus (assembly GCA_001685095.1). Classification (NCBI taxonomy): domain Eukaryota; kingdom Metazoa; phylum Chordata; class Mammalia; order Rodentia; family Cricetidae; genus Ellobius; species Ellobius talpinus. The sequence goes on from LOJH01021572.1 coordinate 9,072, forward strand.
AATGAAATTCCATTAGGGGAATTGCTTACATGTAATATATTTTACGATTAAAGGACAAAATTGCCATTTTATATTTAAGAGGAAGATGTCATAGTGTTAATTCGTTTTCTTTAAATTTCTCAAATGCCTTTCATCAGATACATAAATGACAAAAATACTAGAAACAATGGCTGATGACTATCATCTTGGGTTTGAGTCAAAAGTTATGTGAAGTCAATTAATCTCTTCCTTGATGATGTTCACTATAGTCATATTTGGTCTCCTAAGAAGATTCTAAGAGTCCTGTGAGGACTTGGTCACTTGATTTTAAGTCTCTCTTCCATTTCAGAGCATGCAGTCATTAGCACGCCCAAGATCAAGCTTCTGTTCATAATGCTATCATGATAAACTCTGTTTCTTTCAGGAATGTTTATTAACCAATAGAATTTTTACCAAACACTCATATTCAGAAGAATCATAGAGATGGAAAAGTAAAAAAAATAAAAATAACATGATCTCATTAGAGTCCAAGACTTATAACTCTGACAGCGAACTGCGACATAAGCCTTTATGGTCTCGTAAAAAGTCAAAAGACATTTGGACTTATTCTTTCACTGGGAAAATAGTGCCATCATTTGGTCCTCTTAGGAAACAAAGCAAAACAGTTGATTTGACGCCTATTAATTTACATTATAAACCATTGTTCTGTCACTTTTAAATAAATTTGCTTCCTTGACAGCCCGTCACTACTTTAAATATAAACCCATTCTCTCGGTTCTGATAGATGACTGCAGCTCTCAAACCTGATACATCCTTTATGTTTTGTATGTCTCCAATGTTCTTTTTTCCTTCAACTTGAATATTGCCACTTTTAAATAGTTCCCATTATCTTGTAAGAATTAAATATTCTCAATTTCCAATATCATATCACTGTAAATTTAAAACTATACAGAAGAATCTAAGTCATAAAACCATTTACATGCTCCTAGAGACTCATGGATCAGTGTGTTTTTCAATGTGGAGTCAATGTTATGCACTTAGTTATAATTAAGACTTTTATCTAAATTATATGTGTATTCTGAATACAAACACACATAAATATAATCATTTCATTTACTTTCAGATTTGTGTTGTTATTTACAAATATTAATACCCCTTAAATATTTTGTATTACAATGGTCTTATTTAGATAGATTCATGTTTGAAACATTTTCTACTATATTGCATTTTCATCATTATTTTGACTCTTAGTCTTTTCGAAGATTGATGCTAAACTGATATCCACTTTTCTTTATTAACATTCAGTATTAATAGTCAGTATAAAATACTTAAAATGTGACAAAATAAGTGTGAAAACAATCAGTTGTATAAAAAGAGTAAATCATTGCTTGAAATGATTAAAAGCTACTTGTTTACATTCAATATATTGCAATAATTGTGACTATATGAAATTTTATAGTAATAAACAAATCTTATACAGATATTAAACTTCTATGAACATTTCACAATTCCTTCATTTTAATAATTAAATGTGAGGATTACACACTCTAGGTAGTAATTATATATAACCTTTACTTCTTGAAAGTATCTTTTATATTTAACCTTATTCTCTAGTGTGCTCTATGGTAATTAATTCAGTTATTCTTCCTCTTTTCTCGTGTTTTCATTATGCTTTTTGAAAATATTTCATTATAAGTAAATGAATGGACTATTAATTTGAGAAATCCAAAATAAGTGCTTAACCAGAGACCAGGACATTTAGTTATCAAATTGTTCTCTTGGAATTTATTCATAAAAATTCATGTCAGAGTCATTTATTTAGCAAAGTCTGTACAGAGACATTGGTTCCTCATGGCTACACTTTTAAAGTTCCACTTCTGTTACAGCAAGATTTTGGACAGGAAGACATTTCTGAAGGATGAGTTCCTCTTGATAAAAGGTATCTCTCCTCTAGCACCATCAGCATTGACCAGGCAGAAGTTATGCATTGGCTCTGCCTTTTTAAAATAAATATTTGTATATTTTAGAAAATATTTTTGGAGCCTTTTCAGTAAAATGTTTATATATTTCTTCTCATAGCTAACTTTTTAAGCAATGTAACATTCATAAATGTTCTGTCAGTTTCACAGTAACAATACAGTTATAAACATGAAATTTGTCTTCATTTGAATTGGTTTTTCAAAGCATCATATTGATCCTAAAAGAGTACCTTTATAATTCAAGCAAAACACGTCAACACGGGTGTTTAAAACAAAATTGTGCATTATCTAAAAACAATTGAAATGTCAGCAAATGGAATAGTTGAGACACTTGGGAGAGAAGAGTTTAAAGTTTGTCTTTCAATTTGCATTTTATATATTGTAGGTCAAAGTTGCTTGACTGTAATGTTAATTCCACACACAGGGCTTGATTTTAGTTTCCTTTCAATATTTCCATTTACCAAGCTTTGTATTTAATTGCCTCCTAATAGAGTTTTAAAATATGATTGTGTCATGCAGGATAATAATACTTTGGCCCTTATGCATATATAAGCAATGGTTTTTATAGCCTATTTGAGGAATGATAAAGTGATGGCTACTTTTCACTTCATTCATCTTGTTATTCAAGATTGAATTCCATCTACTCCATAAGCTGAGACCACAAAAAACTGCTTAAGCATTTATGTTTTACAAACATGCTCACAGTTTTTTTTATTGCCTACATGTCTCTGTGCTCTGACTAAGCAAATGACATTCAGCAGTTCACCATAGGCTGTTCTGCTAAACTGAATTCTTTTCTGTTTCTAGATTACAAGGAGTTTAAACATTTTGTTTAAAGAGACAGAATAAATCTTTCCAGGATCTTGGTGAAATTATGGTCAAGGCTAAATGCAGTAATGAATTATACCACTATGCGTCACAATGTGTTGATTCATATTTATTATTTTTTAAGACAAACATTCCTGAGCCTTTCTGTTTCATACCCCATTTAAATAGAACACAACAAAATAAAATATCATAAAATATGGAATGCAATTGAATTGTGCAGTATCCTAACAAACATATCTCTCTGTTTCATCACATAATTGGCATTATTATATATCACTATATAGATATTTGTTGATGTGCAGTAACATCACCTGGTTCTTTCTACATAGATAGGAAAACTCCTGTTTGTTTTCAGTAGGGAAGACAAAGGCAAACCAAGGAAAGGATTCTATTCCTCTCAATGTGTATGGGTGAATCAATGAAGTTTTGGCTTATTATTATTCCAAATTGTTGCTTACCAGATTGCCAGAGACTCTCAAGTAGCTTAACCTAATTTAGACAGTCAAAGCACTCAGAAATCCCACCCAAGTTGATTGGTTATAATTGTAGAAAAGAGTGGAGCTTGTGAATATCTACCAAGAGCTTCATGTAGATTTCCTTAGTTCTAGGAGCCCCCATAAGTTCTATGATTGAATATAGACCTTCTTAGTTTTCTGAGAAGCGTATCCAGTCATCTCAGCTGCTTTGTTTCAGGATAGGAACGGTCATGCCTAATATGAAAGCACAACAATCCAAAGGCATATCGTTATGATTTTTTAAATAAATAATTGAAAAAAAAGTCAATTTAATAATCAGTATAATATAATGTATATCACAAGTCTGACTGTCCCTTTGAAGTAGAGTCAGTGTTTGTCTGAGGTCTATGTGTGTATTTTCACATACAGTACCACCTAGTTACTCCCTAGTTTAATTGGCTTTGTGGTTTCGCAGAGTCGTCATTCACTTACTCTGCATAGGCATCTTTTGTTTCATTCATAAAGAAACAAGTGTATACTGAGTTCTTGGGGGGAGGGTAAGTAAGGTAAAAAGAGAATGAAGACGTGATTAAAGCAAGATATATTAACATATCAGAATGATATAATGAAAGGCATTGATTAGCATGTATTATGTATGCTAGTAATTTTATTTATAAATTCATTGAGAGAAACAAATTCTGCAATAGCATTTTCATTTACAAATTATTATTATGAGCTTTTACAGAAAAATACAAGTCATTCTTGATCATTTATATAAAATTTGTCATCAATGCTATCCAGTGCTGTTAAGGAAAAAGCAGTTCACCAAAGCACTACAAGCATTTTATGATAATTAATTTCTGCTGCAGGGTCTGAATCCTGAGAAAATAGAAAAGGTAGCTCTTTCCAGGGCAATACTCCTCAGATGGATGAAAAGCCTTCCTTTCATTAGGTCAAGTATTTATGCATGAATTATCAGTGCCTGGAGAAGCACTGGTTTCCCAATACGACGGCAAAGTCTTTTTAACACATGTGTTTCTAAAAGTATCTGACATAATTTCATTCTCACTTTGTTTAAATCCTTACTTAGCAAGTAGTAGAGTACTGTAACATTCTTCTTTGTTGATCAAATATTACACTTATATTAAATGGAATATGGAAAACAATGTCTCGAGGCTTAAAATCATCCTATTTCCAAAGCCTATTATAGAACTCAAGAAACTGTCCCCATCAAGTATTTTAGATATCTCATTTCACAAAAAGGAAGAAAAGAAAAAAATGTATACAAGGAGATACCTACATCATTTCATTTGACTGGCAATAGCATTGGCAGCAGATATTTTTGTCCGAGTCCAATGATTTGACTAGTCCCTCCAAGAGCCTCACATCTGATACAAATTGGTTCCAGTGGATTAATTTCCAAATGAATACTTGTCTTGTGGATGTCAGCGAAAGGGCCAGCAATTCAGAGCAGGGTTAAGAAATGGTAAACAGAGCAAGACTGCAATGTTGTTCCCATCAAAATAAATAAGCTGTTACCCTGGTTCCTCAGAAAGAGATGGTGGATTAGTCCTTCTGTTCAATGAAACTGGAACACTTAATGAATGAAGGAAAACTTATCAGGCAAACACTACAGCTCGGTAAATTTGGATTCCATTATATAAGGGGCAAAGCAAAAATCTGGAGTAAGATTTACAAACACATAGCATAATTTGACTTGCACATATCAAAGAAATGAAAAAACAATATAGAAGTCTACTTTGTGGAACATAGGAGAATATTAATTTAATTTATCCTGTGTATCAAAACACTGAAAAGCAACATGCATATTTGTACACAAAACAAATATACACCGATTAATTTCAATCTCAATTTGCAAAAGTATGGTATTTGGTAATAGACTTACCTTTCCCATGGATGCTAGTAATTAATTTTGGATTTTGATTCTAAGTGGACAAAAAAGACAATTAAAAATAAACAGAAAATCGAATACATAAAATGAAAATATAAATTTATAGATAAATATAGGAAATAAATTCTAGGATAATGGTTTTTAGCATATTTCCATTATATTGTTAGATATAATTAGAATTAATATTATTTTTATTCTCTGAAATATTGTAAGTCCATGAATATGTCAGAAATCCTACAACATCCACTATACATTTATTAAAAAAAATTTGTTACTTGAGTAAATTAAATTTAAAGAAACTTTTATCTTAAAGTTTTGTAGTCACAAATTTATTAACCTCTGCTTTTAGAGAACCTTAGAGTGAAAATATTAAGACCTTTGGAGTCAAGCAAGTATGGATTTAAATAATACTACATTAAAATATACTTCATTTTCTTAATTTTTTAGTTAAATGATCTAGTAATTGTAACTTTTTACATATTAAGTGTAATAATATAAGCTGTTAGACTCACAACTTTTTTTTCAGTTTTCAGTATTTTCAGAATATCTTTTTCTGGCTGTAAATCTCATTTATAAAACCTTGGCATAATCTATGATCAAATCAAATTTTAGGATTCTAGTTCCATACATAGATATTTTTTCTGTACATATGTTTAAAAATAGACATGTAGGTTGGTAAATTTCTCTAATCCTAACATTCTGGAAGCAAAGGCAAGTGGAATTCTAAGAATTCAAGGCTAGACTAGTCTACATAAAAATGTACAGATTAGTCAAAGCTACACAGTGAAACCTTGCTATACATACACACTGAGATCTATTAATTTATTTGGTTTTTGCACATTATACCCTTAGTATAATGCAGTTCAGAGAAAAAGATTCTTTAAAAATGGTTATTTTTTTGGCCTATTGGCACATACATTTTATTCCAACAACTATTTAGGCAGAAGGATTTCAAGTTCAAGAGTACTTTGAATAACTTAGTGAAAAAACATGACAAAATGAATAGTATCAAGAGAAATTTGATTATAACTCAGAATAGAGTGTTGGTTGCTCTACCGTAGGCCATGGGGCTAATACCTCATACCTTAGAAGATGATACAGGAGAGATCATGCATTCCCTTCAAAGAATCTTCATTTTTTTAAATTTGTGTATATATGTGTGTTTAGAAGCATGCATACATATATGTATACATGCATGTATTGTATATTATGAGTATACCTATACATGTCTGTGAATATACGTGTGTGGACATGTGTGGAGATCAGAGGTCAACGTTGTGGTGCCCTTCCTCAGGAGCACTCTCCACTTTGCTTTAAAGACAGGTTTTCTCACTAGCCTCACACATTGCCCAGGTTTACTACAAAGTACAGTATAGCTATTCACCTGTGTTTACCAAGTGATGGAATTGCTAGCAGGTGACACAGGGCCAACTTTTCAAGTGGGTTCTGGAGACCAAACTCATCACACTTACAGAGCGTATTACTTACATGCCTGTTGCTCTGACAAAATACTCAAGAAAAACAACTTAAGGAAGTAAGAGTTAATTTGGGCTCACAATTTGAGAGATTAAAGTCTACCATCGCTTGGAAGTCATGTTAGCAGGAACATGTGGCAACCTGTCAAATTGTATCCACCATAAGGAAGCAGAGAAAGACGAAAGGTTAATCTTGGCTTGCTTTTAAACTTGTACTAATTTTGGTTCTTAGTTAATGGAATGGTGTAATCCATAAATATGGTGATTCTTCCCACCTCAACTACGTCACTAGAAACTCATTCAAAGCATTTGCCAGAGGTTGATCTCATATCAACCTTAAGTCCCAAGTAGAAAACCAAGATTAACTGTATTATATGTTAAAAGTATTGATCCATGTCCCTAGCCAACGAATCATTAACAGATTTTCTTTCTTTCATCAATTTCTAGAATTAGGGTGGCTCATACACAATAACAAACTTACACAATGCTCAAATTATTAATCAGGATAATTAAGACTATTTCAGAAAAAGGTGGTATGTAAACCATTTTTGTGTGCATTTGCATGAATGTTTTAGAGAGCATTCCCTGTTGCTTTGCTACAGAAATCATAGTTCTTATTTTTCAGTTCTCAGAGTGATCTTGCTGCATATCTTCCTTGGAATAACTCATTTGTTTCCTATAATGTAGTGGATATAGTTAGAGATCCTAGTTCATACTTTACAGCATAGACTTATGAAATTTTACTAAGTGAATGAATGAAGAGAATTTGTTATATTTCTATTCTGTTTACAGAGCTGATGTCTTTAAAGTGGCATTTTATTTAAATTATTACCTAACAATGTTATTCTAAAAATCTTTAAATCTATTTTGTATTTAGGAACACATTAACAATTGTCAATAATTTAGCTATTAGTGTGAAGTGTCATTTCATAAAATTCCATCCCATGAACTGGACGATAGGGAATCATTTATTTAGAAGCATTTTAAAGTACTTATATGCAGTCCGAAGCACTCAATTTCTGAGCGAAATGCTTCACTAGTTTAGTCTCAGGCAAGTCTACATGACTTCAGCTTTAAATAGAGAACTATGTGTCCTTCCTTTCCAACTTGAAATATCATTTACATTCTACACTCTTTCACCTAAGATTCCATTACTTACTAAAAAAAGAAAAAAAGGAAAAAAGAAAAGAAAAGAAAGCATTATCTTAACATGTGGCAGTTTCAAAGTGTGCCCCAAGCACTAATTTTTGTAACTCTTAGAACACAAGGAAATTGTTGGTCAAATTTTAATGTCCACTAAAAAGATATTTCAAGACTTGGAGCATTTCAGGTTTTCACATACCAAGTGAGTGGCAGAATGTTGATTGCTACTTAAAACTTCCAATAACAAATCAAGTGTTTGACTTTTCATCTCATTCCCTTGAGATGGTATCATAACAACATCCATTATAAGAGCAATATCAACAAATGGATGTTTAAATATAAAGTAGAAAAGGAGCAGTTTGTATTGATGGAGGAAACTTCGTGAAGTCCTCAAAGGGCTACATAATCACATTAGTGCTCTTGATATTCTCGTATTTTTTTTGTCTATTTGTTTTAATGCATTGATTTGCCCTACATTTATTACTGTCTTTAGTTCACTGTTTCTGTTCAGGGCAGCTTTAAAAACATAGTAATTGTTGTTCCAAACCATCAGGTTTTGGTGTTTGAAAGAGATATTATAAAATACTGGTTCTTTATGGTGCCATAGAAATTTTCTCAGAAATATATCTAAGAGATGACACAAAATGAAGAAAGCTTATTCCAATTTTGGTAATTTTCTCTTTCCTTTCCTCTTCTTCTTTTTTCTTTCTTTCTATATGTGATTTCTTTCTATATGTGAAGATGTGATTTTCTATACTTTTATTTTTTAAAAAGTAGCCATTTAGGAAATTGACAAAGTATTTATGAAAAATTATCTGAGAACAATGACATGGAAAGCCTGTATTTACTTTTTGAAAATGAAGTCTTTTGGTTTTGTAGGCACATTTGAAAACATGCCAGCTTATAAACATGCAAGAAAGATGCATAGATTTATTTGAAAATAGTAATTCAGAATTAAAACTAAGTCAAAATAATTCTTAATACTTATAGTTACCTAAGGGTTCTGAGATTTTAACAATGACAATATTTTCAAAAGATCACATGGTTAACTTTGAGCTTCATATTGTAGAATATTCAGTATATTAGTAAGTAGGTACATTAAAATAGATGTGATTATGTATCAGGAAGACATGTATGTGATTCTTGAATTTTACAGTGTGATCTTATTATATTCACACTCCAATTCTTCCAAGGCCATTCCACCCTTGCCTACCTACACAACTTTGGGTCTCTTTTTAACACTTCAAGAACAATTTGGGAAACCCAAATATGTTTGCGTATGTGATCTTCAACTGAAACGGGGTCATCTTATCATAGAAGAAACGGTCTTCCCTTTCCCAGCAGTTAATACTTGGATTTTGTCTGGTGTGGTCTTGCACAGCTTTCCTGCATGCTGTCACAACAAGATTGAGTTTACACGTGCAGATTCCTGGATGCTTCCAGAAGATATCTCTTTGTACTTATATACCACATCTAGCTCTTTGCTCTTTGGACCCTTCTCCAATGATCCCTGAGTTTTTAAGAGTGACACGATCCCTTAGGGATTAACACTCCTTAATCTTGGTTGTTTGGTAGTTCTGGCTCCCTATTTCTGTAATAGAGGATTGTCAAAAAGGTGCTCAAAAAAACACTGGCTAACAGGCAAAGCATTAATGATTTCTGTTTCTTCTGAATGGAATGTTATCTTTTCGACTCATTTAGACATAATTTTTACATAATAATATTGACTTTTGTATTTGTTCATAGTACTCAATTTCTTTTGAACTTAGCATAATATTTGTTGTACTATATATACACACATAAAATGTTTCATATCTTATATACACATTTTACAAACATACATTTTTCTTGGTTATAATCTTAATACTTTTTATCATTACATCCTATGCATCTCTAGCATCAGATTTTTAGTTTTCCATCAAGAAATAACAGTTATAGGCAAGGTTTTGATATTTTATTTTATTTTAAAATGACAATTTCTTTTAAATAATACCAGAATAGTTTAATTCAATATTTTCAGTTCAGCTTATTGAATCCTTGTGCTCAAGGATCATTGGCAAATGCTCTAACAACAAGCTGTGTCCTCCCTTCCAGACCCATTTTTTGGTGGGTAATCTTAGTTTAAAGGATAATAAAAACATGCAAAGTCACAATATGTAGCTGAAAATAATGTGTAATGTGAAATGCTTTAATTGAATTTTTATAAAAGTGTATGCTTAGAAAGCTTTAAGTGTGTAACTTTAAATATTGTTAAAACTGTATTTAAACTCACTGGAGGGTTAGCAGTTTGACCTCAAATGACAATGTCAATCAGGAATACAAGAAATGTAGTTGTCACATTTTTTGCATAGAATGTATACTCTGCTAATTCTTGTTATTGTTATCTTCCTCATTTCACTATAATATTACTCAGAAGCAGTTATACAAATGAAACTTGAAAATTACTAATATGTAGCAGCTTGAAAGTTGTCACAAAATATCTATCTTTTAGCATTTTAAAGAAAAAGAGCTAAAATGTTAATAGAAAGAACTATAAAATATAACACAAAACCTGATGATTTTATTTGAAAAACAAAAGAAAGATAATTACTCCTTCCAGCAGTCAGAGTCCTAAAAAGCAAACATATAATACCATGAAAAGTGTGACTGAGGAGTTGAAGGAGCTCTTTAGAAAGCCTGAAGCAGCTACAGCTATCATCTGTCTGAGCTATGGAGGGCTATAATAACATTCTTAAATGAACTGAATGCTTTATCCTAAGAGCCAGAACTGGAATTAAAATGTCCAATCTTGTAAGCATTTAGACACAAATTAAACATTGTATTAACATCATGTAGTCAAAATACTGCACCTACAAAGTATGCGTAGTTTCAATTGAGATATGAAAAGTTCTTTATGTGAAACATGACAATAAAGTCACAGGTTAACATGTATCATGCACTGTGGACCTAGTAGGGGTATTAATGCATTGTATAGAGTAGCCGTTGTGCATGCCCTTTAGAGTTTCTGGTGTAATTAACATACTTATCAAGATAACATTACAAACATATGTAAGTATATATAAATACTTGCGAACCTACAGAATCATAAGTTAGAATCATAACTACAGAATCATAAGTTAGAAATCACTTCAATGTGGTTGTACTCATGAGCTACCTCATGATTCGGTGACTGTCATTGATGGTTGCAGGGCTAGCATTAGTTTCTTTTGTAACACTGGGGGCTGTTTGTTGGGGTTTCTGTCCCGCCCGGTACCCACAGCCAGCAAGCCCCAAAGAAAAATCACACAGAGATCTCTATAAGTTATAAAGCTGATTGGCCCATTATCTCAGGCTACTTATTAGCTCTTGTAGCTCATATTAACCCATTATTCTGATCTATTTTTGCCATATGGCTCTGTACCTTTTTCA
>LOJH01021573.1:0-20249 GCA_001685095.1 Ellobius talpinus
CCTACCCCCCCACCCCCATGCCACCTTGCAGACTCTCCTTGGGTCTCTACTCTGCCCAGAAGGTGGGGGAGTTCTCATAGCTTTCCTAGATTCTTCTCTTCCTGTGGCCATCAGAAAGCCTGTCCTGGCTTGACTGTATTCCAGCCACAGACAAGCTTTCTGCCTGCTAGCTGGTTCCCTGCCCTACACCAAGTGCTCTAACTTCCTGAGGATTTTCTGTCACTCTCTGGCAACTGTGGGGTGGTGGGTAGGTGCCATTTATTCTGTGTGACATAAAACTTTCAAAAAGTTTATGTACCTTGCATGCCAGAGACACCTGCTCATCCTTCCAGCTGTCCCAAAGGAGTGCACAGCTGCCCTCACCGTCCTAAACCCAAGTTCCCAGGACCCAGGCACCCAACCCACCCATACCTGAGGTCCCCAGGATGGTTCTAGAGACACCACCCCCTGCAGTGCCTGCACTGGAGCCTCCAGGCCTCAGACACTAGGGAAGCAGCCGCTCACTGGGCAAATCCCCACCAGCACGAGCACTGTACAGCGCCCTGCAGTCACAGGCCAGGGGCACGCTGCGTTCACGTCCTGTGGCCATCGAGGCCCTAGGAGAACCACCAAAATAGACAATCCAAATGTCCATATGATTGGTTTAATTTTTTTCAGCAGGAGAAAAAAGAATAAAGTTACAAGATTCTTTTAATATTTTTCACAATGTTAAACTAAAACTGAGCTCTAGGCTATGTGTGTAAGTCAATCTAGGACACAACGGGTTAAATAAGATTTCCTCTTTAAAGATACAAGAATTTCAGCTTCCCTTACATTTAACAAACTTCACAGAACAGATACTACAGGGAACAAGCCCTTCCTCCCTCCCCAGCTCTCCCAGCAGGCTTGAACCTGGCTGCGATCCCTGGGTGCACAGTCCCCAGCACTCCCCTCCCAGTGCTACTGGGACACAAGGAACTAAGAAGGGCAAGTGGTGCCTCGCTGAGGATGGCCATATGGCCAGAGGGCTGTGGCTTAACAGTGGTAAACGCTGGGCAGACCTGGCCCCTATGCCCTGGGCTGCCCTAGAGTGAGGCGCGCTGGTCTGGGTCCTGAAGCAAGAATTAAGGCCGGAGATTCTGCAGTGGGTCCCATCTGGCGGGGTGCAGAGTTGGATGTAGGGTGGGAAGAACATGATTTCCTATTTGGAATTTTGGATCAAGACACTATTTGTAGATCCACCGTTCATATGGAGAGCAGACCTTGCTCAACTACACAAAGTCGCTGGGCTAAACCATCCATCAGCAGTCAGGCATGGACAGCCCCATGCCAAGCCACCAGGCTGGGACAGATGGCGCGTGTGTGGCACTTAGACCTGATCCAGGCTTTCAAGGGAATCCCAGCATCTACCCAGCCCTGCCCATATGACTGCTAATGGTTTCTATCCAACCTCACGTACCTACCCCATTCAGGCCCAGTCTGAGAGCTGCCTCCCATCATAGCCACCACCAAACATTCTAGAGAGAGCCACACCACAGTCCTGTGCAGCCCACTGTCTTCCCTTCCTGAACCTACCCTGAGGTGGGTGGCCTGTTAGTCCTCAGACTACAGCTGCATTGGAACAAGTGGAGGCTCCTGCCAGGAAGGACAGAAACTTCCCCAGATTCTTGTGGCTATGAAACATCTTTTTTAAAAACTCCAAATACAGAAATCTGTTTGCAGGTACAGGCCTCAGCCACAGGGCTGCCATGAGCAACACTCTTGCTCTTGGCAGGCTGCAGCCAGAGCCAGTGGGTCATATCCACGGATCCTGTGCAGAAAAGGTGGGGATCATGCGTGGACTAATCTTGAGTGGAGCTAATTTTCAAAGTGAAGTTGTCCTCCTTCTTGCGGGACAAGTTTCCCCACAACATCAGGTAAAAAGCTTCCTCCATAAGAATCTGTCCCCACCCCCACTTCCAGCACTGAGGGAGAGCGAGGCCACTGCCTAGCCCAGCCACGTGGCCAGTCTCAGCAGCCTCCCATGGCCAAGGCACGCGTGGCCATCAGGTCCTGCTGGGACCAAGCAAAAGTGAAGAGGTGAAAGGCCGGACACGAAGAGTTCCTGTCAAAGCCGCCGTGTGGCTGGGAGGCCTGCGCCTCCTCTCATGACTCAGTCCAGTCTGGACACAATCCGCTTAAGGCTTTTGTAAGTTTGACTCCAGCAGTGACAGGTATGTGTTGTTTTAAATCCACTAGCCATGCTCAAAAAAATATTCTTCATGTTTTAATTTTATACAATGGCTAGCAGGCACCTTAGTAACCAGCCAGAAATCAATTTCATCCACCATCAACCCCTAAACTACAGTACCAAGATGGCTGGCTAAAGAAAGGAAACGGCCGGCTGTAGTCTGACGTGTGCCCAGTACAAGGTGTCTGGCTGACTTTGTCCTAAATAAGGCTAACATTAGTGAACTAAGAACAGCGTCGCGTAGTGGCCTTGCGTGGCCTTCAGGAGCACCCCTCCCCGATGCGCTGGCAGGAGCGCCCCACTTTCCGGTCCAGTTTCACCATTTTCATGATGGCTTCCTCGCGGCCGCGGCCCATATGGTCGAACGTACAGTCATGCTGCTCGGGGAGGCGGTGTAACATACAGAACACGTAACCTGAAGGCAAGGAAGCAGAGGAGACAGATCATTTGGGGCCTCGCTGTCATCTGCAAGAAGTGGTACATGGTAGGGGATGTGGGATCAATGCAAGGCTTCATGCTGCTGAGCACCCAACCTCTAGCATAGGCCCAGCACTTCCCACCCCAAAGATCTGCAGCTTCCCCTGGGAAATGAGGTTTTGGTCTTAATGAAGCAGATGAAGAGGGAAAACACACAAGCATGAACTCCCAGCAGCAGCCAGGACCCTGTTCCCTTCTGTCCCCAGGTGGACCACAGCGCAGGGCAGGAGTTATTGGAAAACAGTCTGGTTCTCAGGCCAGCTGGGGTGTCGAGGTCAGGAGAGCAGCTTAAAGCCAGGCCAGCTCAGAAGCCCCTGCAAGCTGTGGTAGCCACCACAGGACAAACTTGCAGAGCTGGGCTGGAGTCACACCCACAAGTGAATGGGGCTCCTAACTGAAAATGCCTTCCAACCCTGGAAAAGGTAACACACAGGAGGAGCCACTGCCCGGAGTGCTAACTATGATGTCATCTGTAAGGACCCTGTGCTCTAACACCCTGAGAAGGCAGAGAGGAGGGGCCTAAGGACTCTAACATGGGCGGCCCTCCGAGGTCCAGGTCCAGGGGAAACAGATTGGCACACGAGAAGAGCAAGTCCGAGGCCAGAGAGGCCTGCAGAGCAGGGAGAAGTGCAGGTGGACAGGGTGCTCTTCAAGGAATGAGGAGGTTGCTTTCAGGGTCGAGACATCAGCTCTGTCTGCAGGCAACTGTTCCCTCCAGCTCTCCAGTGAAGCTCTATTACGCCATGGTGTTGCAGCCCTCTTCAGAGTCAGGAAGACTCTGAAGGCAGAGGCAACTGTTCCCTCCCCCCGTCCTCCCCCACACCATCCTGTGTAGCCTGCAGTCCTGCGGGCCTCGGCAGTGATGGCAGACATTGATACAAACATGTCCTAACCTGTTCTCCCTGGGTCTGGAGCAGCTCACAGTGGCCTCTGGAGACAAGGCCCTAAAGGTGGAGGATTAACTCAAGATTCACTGACCCTAAATTTAACCATTAACTTCACCCAATCTTGGAGGGAGATGTGTGTGGAAGGGGAGGCGGGGTCTTAAAAAGACACAAATGCCAGTCGCCCTGCCTAGCAGCTGCTTCCTTACACTGTGTACAAGGGCACGTGCATCCAGCTGGTGGGCAGAGGGCACAGCCTGGGCCATCCACTGTTGGAGAAACACATTATTAACTGCTTCCCAGGAAGAGCAGAGCAATGCGTTTGATTCTAAATTGGGACTGGGTTTAAGGAAAAGAACAGAGATGCAATCTTTGTCTCCCGAGAAGCCGATCTCCCACTTGGTCGAAAAGCAAAGGTAAGATTAATGAGCTTGTGTGTTAGTTACTGATAAGTTCATTACTCCCAGATACTGGATACCAGCTGTCTGTCTCCTGAAGGATCCCACAGCAGAGCCCGTGTCCTGGGTACACATTCTTCATCTAACATGCTAAATCATCTTTCAGAAGCAAAGCCCCCACCTGTGAGGGGAAGCTGCTGCCAGGTGGGGGCACCAACAGGTATTTCTGTCACTAAGCCCTGGCATAGTTCTGTACATGCAGCACCTACAGAAGGGCAAGGGCTACCTGCTGCCCCTCCCTTCAGGATGGCAGGGGCTCGCTCTCTCCTGAGCTGGTGGAGCTGTGGGAAAGCAGGAGAGATGGGGCAGCGGGAGCTTCCGGCCTAGCTCAGACCCCTTAGTCAAAGCAGATCCAGCTGCAGCGTGGCGCTCGGTGTCCTTTAGGCCTGTCCTGCCCTCCTCTGACAAGGAAGACACACTGGCAACCCCTGTCCACTAGGGTGCTTCGAGTTGAGAGTCTCCATTCCACGCCCTGCACACCCGTCGGATGCAGCCAGAGGCCTGGCTCTGAGCTCTGCAAGCCGGAAACTTACTGATGAGCAGCAATGGCACTTCCGGAGTGCTGTCAACATGGGGACGGACCGGAGGAGACACTTGGCCACTTCTCCATGGCCACACCCAGGTTATTAGATGTATAGATTATACTCAAGTCCTGTCATGATTACTCACCGGTGGAAGTAACGGGTTGGAACTTGTCCCTGGTGCTGAGGAGGCCCCAGGCCAGCACTGAATACATCCTGCACCATGGGTAAGCACTGACAGGTGGAATTCCATATTTTTTTTAGTTTTTTTTCCATTTTATTTGCATTGGTGTTTGTCTGCATGTATGTGTGAGGGTGTGAGATCTTGGAGTTACAGACATGTGGATGCTGGTAATTGAACCCGGGTCCTCTGGAAGAGCAGTCAGTGCTCTTAACCACTGAGCCATCTGGAATTCCATTTTTTAAACAAGGGAAAACGGAAAGTTTATTACAAGAAAACTGCAGGCAAGCACAGGCCAATCAGCTGAATTAATAAATCTCCATCTTCCCTTCTTGGGAACACAGACCTTTCCAGAAAGCACTGCAGGGGTCACAAACTCTGCCTGCAAACTCAGCACTTCTCTAAGTCATTTGTTAGAAACCAGAGGGTGGGTAGGAGGGCCACAAATTCTAGGAGTCTCAAAAACAGAGGGAGGACAAACAGTTTTGGGTTCTTTCTTGAAAAGGTTGAAGGTGGCAACAGAACTGCGATGCCATCACTGTGACTTGCAGAGCACCACACACTTCTTTTCCTCCCAGCTCAAATGAGACTCACTCCTGCTATACACGGAGCTCCACTCTCCTTACACAAAGTGCCACCCCCCGCCTTGCTCAGGAGCACACAGTTTTGAAAGCAATTTCAGTGTACTGACTTACCCTCACTATGGTGTAAGTGGCTGAAGATAATTGATGCTCACCCCCAAAACAGAACACCTAGGGTGTGACATGACCTGCTAAGTACAACCTACACAACCCCAACAGGCAGCATGGTATCTGCACTATGCCACAGAACCAGGGAAGTTGAGTTTCTTGAACAACAGCTTGAAGCTGGTGCTCCTCCAAGGAGTCTGAGCAATTTTCAACAGATCTGCACAAGGTGCTCAGGACTGTGTATGAATGTCTCTTTTTTGGAACAGACCCTTCATTAAGAAGGGAAGTGAAGAGGCAGCTGGATTCTGAGCACTTTGTTTACAGGGCCGTGCCTGCCTTCCTCCTCTGGACCGCATCCTCTCTATGTGAACCAGTCACTGTCCCTGTTTCTGACAGGCCACTCTGGGAGGCTCAACCACAGACGTACCAGTCCCCACAACCTAGGATGTGGGTTGGAAGGTCTCCAGAGGGGCTGGGCAGTCCCACTCTCAGTCTGAGACCTCTTCAACTCAGCAGGCAGCACTAGGAAGATGAGTGGCCATATCATGCCAGGGTCTGCCCAAGCCTGCAACTGTGGGGTAGCATGAGAGACGGGGAAGGACCAGAGGCTTAGGACCTGCTGCAGAAACTTCTGTCTACACAGAGTTTTCAGAGTAGACAGCGGGGCTATCAGCTCACTCACCCTGAACACGGAAGTGGGTGGAGACGGGGCTAGAGTGATGGCGGAGTGGTTGAAAGCACAGACTGCTTTTCCAAAAGAGGACCTGGCACCAACCGTGACAGCCCAGTTCCAGGAGACGCCTCCTCTCAGCTCCATGAGCACCAGAGATGCAAAGATGTAAAAGACACAATTTAAGTAGAAAGAGAAACCTGGAGCCCCAGGTCCAGCACATCTGGATTAGACACAGAACACATGGCTCCAGCCAACCATGTGCTGCACATGTGAAAATGACATCCTGTGACTGATGTGTAAAATGCCATCTGTTAGGAAGCCAAGTTCTACTCTCACCCAAAGCCTTCAGCGCTCACAGCTGAAGCTCAACCCAGCTAATTCTCAGCCATAGTTAATGTCACAGGGGTAACTGTTCTGGGCCTGGACACTGGGAGTGTGCACAGATGCCACAGTAGGCAGATAGGCCATGGCAACCAGCGCTTTGGAGAGTTTCCAAAACAGCAGAGTAGTATTCTCTGCTTCACCCCAGAGCAAAGACTGATACCTGTGAGCACCACCCTACCTAGTGCAGAGGTGGCCTGGGGCAAAACACGGTAGCCACATCACAGTTCCCTCCTTGCCACTGACCACAGGGATGACCACTACAAAGGGGGCAGGGCAGAGCTGGGAGCCCAATCAGCATCTCTCTCCCACCTTAGGATCTGAGCGAGGGTTTGTGCTGTTTTCTTCTTGGACTTTGTATTTAACCCACACCTGGGCAGAAATGCTACTTACTGGCTTCATCTCAGAGCAAGCACACCATTTCAAGGTGGCAAAACCAGGCAGCTCTGAACGCTCAGGTTTTAAATAACCAGGCATTTGCTTTCCAGAAGGCCCCCCACTTGGAAAGCCCCCAAATGCTATTTAATACTGGGACAGGACAAGCCTCAACTGCTCAGTGTTTCTACCTCACTTTTACATTGCCCTATTCATCTGAATTTCAAATTGTTAAAGGCTCAAGCGGACCATTAAAATCCTGACAAGCCTGAAGAGGAGCACGCAAAAGGCTCTGTTGGTGTGCAGTGAGGCAGCAGTGTGCAAGCTGCCCACGGAGGCCATGCTGTCCAGTTCTGACTCAAGCCAGCCTGACGAGCGCACAGCAACCAGAACCTATACAAGATCCCTCAAAGCTCCGTGGAGCCATCTTCAAATCGCAGCCCAGTGGACATCAAATATGACATCTAAAGTGTCATTTTAAATTAACAGTGCTGGGGATGTAGTCCCTCACCACAGCATAAAACCAAACATGGTGGCACATGTCTGTAATTCCAGCACTAAGAAGGTGTAAGAGGGCTGGGCGGTGGTGGCACGCCTTTAATCCCAGCACTGGGAAGGCAGAGGCAGGTGGATCTCTGTGAGTTCAAGGCCAGCCTGGTCTACAAGAGCAAGTTCCAGGGCAGGCTCCAAAACTACAGAGAAACTCTGTCATGGGAGGGGGGGAGGTGTTAAGAGGATCAGAAGTTCAAGGTCATCTCTGGCTACAAAGCAAGTATGAGACCAGACTGGGCTACATGATATCCTGTCTCAAGGAAACAACAAAAACAAAAATGAATCAAATTAAATGTCCCTGACCTCTGTATCTAAAATTCCAGGAATCTCCTTGGAAAAACAAGTCCTGTTTTCCAGCAAGGAAGTTTCTTAAGCCTCAGGACAGCTCTAGGACCCAGCTCATTTGTAAGCAGAGTTGGGAGCATAGGCGGTACAGAAGCACAGCTGGACAGCATTAGCCATTTACATTCCACATCCGCTGACCCAACGCCCAAAGCAGAGTTTGTAGCTGAAATAGATGCATTAAAGGATCTCAATACATTTACTTCATCAGCTCCGGCACAGGGAAAGTAGCTACAGGTGCTGAGGATAGAATATGTCTGCTCTACTTTCTCCTCCATCCCTGGTTTCCCACGATAGAGGGAAAGCCATTATCCGAGAACCAGAATTAGACTCCAGCTCAGTGTGCTGGGCTTGTGCCCTGTTGCAGAAGAAAAGCAGGTGGTCAGAGGTCAGCTGCCCAGGGCCCTGGAGCCAAAGCCCTGGTGGATCACCAAGCAGGCCTCTTGGTCTCTCTTCTGAGGAGGGAAGGAGTAAAAGTTACCAAAGGTGTCAAGCCACACTGGGAGGTTCTAAAGCAGAATATGCTTTCCCCGAATCAAACACCTGAAACGTACAAATGCTACAGAGGCCAACAAAATGCAATTTGACTTGTACACTGGTGGGAAGGAACCGCCTGGCACATTCATCTCAAGCTTGAGAGAGCCAGCAGTAAAGGTGAACTGTCTGTCACAGACCAGCTGTGAAAACAAGCCCCACCCTTCTACAGGCCTTTCACTGACTGCTTCTCCACAACTCCAGTCATGAAAACGTCCCCAATGCTCTAGCCCTTAGTGTCCCGTCACCCATGAGGGACCCTCGTTATATCTGACCTCTGTTATCTGACCTCTACCTGCCACCATGAGGGAGGGGATAGAGTAGCATCCATGAAGGATGATGCACAAGGAGGAGAGACAACTGGGCTCAGCCATGTAAAGCTGAACTTTATTTACAGGAAATGGCTAACAGAAGTTTCCACAAGAAGTGACTACCGCCTCTACGCCCTTGGGAGCTCTCCCACGTGCCTGACTCTCTGTGGGCTGCAGTAGAGCAATGTGGGTCAGCAAGATGCCTGCTTTGGGGTGGCACACCTGCTTTCAGTGGGTCCTGATATGCATGGTGGTCTCTTTCTGAACCTCCTTGTCTTCTATAAGACAACAGCACAGTTTCCACAAGACTGGTCCACAGTTGCAGTGTAGGTGAGGGGAAGTGTGACCCATCCAGCCCAGACCAAAGAGAAGCCATCCTGGCTTGGGGACGCTCAGCAGCTCCTGCCAGGCTCCTGCCCCCAGGAACTGAGCCCTGATCAGACACCCCGGAAGCATCTTTGCAAACAAGAATAAGCTCATTCTATAATTGATGTCCATACAGCAATGAAGTCAGAGGGCAGACTGAAAGGCCACACCCTCCCCTCTAGAGCACCTATCTCCAGCTCTCTCTGCTACCTCCCCCATGTACTTGGTCACTTACCTGATACCATGACAAGTTCCGAACCACGGGATCCTGGGTTCTGTCAGGATGACCCATTAAGAGTGTGTGTTATGGACACTGAGTCCCAGACATGGGCTCCAGCTGCAGCTCTGACTAGAGTGAGGCTGAGACTTCCCTGGGACTTCTCACTCCGTCCTCACAGCTGAGGCTGGGCTCAGTTTCTGCCCACCTACCTTACTTCTCAGTGGAGACTAAGAAGTCTCCCGCCTCCTCCCCAACCACAAACCTATTTCCAAGGACTACTGATGCATGCTAAGTGGCCAGTCCAGTAAAGGTTCCAGTTGAGGAAATGCAAATTGCAGAGAAGCCTCGTTTAAATATAATGAAGACTACCAAGAGCCCTGAGATCTTCTAAGGACAAGGAAGAACGGCTCTCATAGAGTGAGAGTCTCGCAGGCAAAGACACAGTGGTTCCAGGTTTGGTCACGGAGGGAACTTTGCATCTGAGATTCTAGGGTAAAGGGTGCAGGAGAGAAAGCCATGGCTGTGGTCACTGCCACAGTTGCACACAAGCGGCACCAGCGTCAGGCAATTTTATGTGAAATTTTAAGGTGAAATCTCTACGGGTGTGTGTACGTGTGTGTACGCCCTCATGCTCAAGACTTACTTCACAAATCTCCTTCAACTACGTTCTGGAATCCTTACTCGTCGAGGCGGGGTCTTACTGAACTCACAGCATGGGCACGGCTAGCCCAGCCAGCTTGCTCCAGGGACCCCCTTAGGAGTGATGGAAGACGATCATGTTGGTTCTGGGAATCCAGACCAACTGCTACGCCATTTCTCCAACCACTACAAGCTTTTTTCTTTCTTCTAGTAACTCAAAAAGGTCACCATGAGATGTGTACAAGTACACGTTTCTGTATTTTCACAAAATCCTATTTTCAGAATCAGTAGTCTCACATCTGCTGTTTACTCTTGAAGATTGGGATTTGGGGAGAGAAGCTGGCTTCCTGGTCCTGGTTTATTTAGTTTATGTTAAAACACTTCCCCTGGAGGGAACAAAGCTTAGACATGAGTTCAAATGTGAAATCAGACACAATAGCTGTGAACTGACCACCCACTGTCTAGACTTTCAATGCAGAAAATGCTACCCTCCTAGCCCTACCCCACATCAGCGGAGGGAGGGCGCATATGGGGAATCGGGGGAGAGGGTACTACACATGCAAGGACACCAACTGGCCAGCATCAACACTGACCACTCTACAGCTCAGGACACCTGTTCCCATGGTTCCTTCGCTTTTGGACAGCACCTGCTCTTGAGAGCTGAGAACTGCTCAGGGCTGGGCCTTCATTAAACCCTCTCTCCAGGGTTTAAACTCCGCACATGCTGACAGTTCTAAACATTCTGTCTGCAGCGCCATGCCTCTGTTGTGTTATCTGCTTGAGATTGGCATCTTCCCGACTTCTCAGATTCAATCTCTAAGTCCCGTGGGTCCTTTCCCAATATTGAGTGTGTGCTCTCTCCCACAGCTACCCCATTGGGAGGCAGTTCCCAGGACCTCTGCCACCACGCACTGTCTTCCAGGTCAAATCCTTCTCACAGCAGCACAAGGTAGATGCTTTCTTCCTGTGACCACCAAACTCATTGAGTGAAACCTGTTTTCCTGCTGACTGCATCGCCTTCCTCCAGGGCAGTCCCCCATGGCACCTCTGTCACACACACCATCCTGGACACAAGTACCTCCCACATGGGCTTGTGTTCATGTGAGCCTCAGCTTCAAGGTCTCTTCCTTATGAATAACCTCTAGATTCTCATGGTATCTTGGATGATTTCAATTACTTGTTACAACTGTAACTTTAAAGATACTTGTGCAATTTTTTTCATTTTAATGTCTATTTGGCTGACTTCATAAAACCAAGGACCACAGTTCTCTAACTCCCCATGTGCCTCTGGATCCTAAGATAGTGCTTGTTTCTGTTAAAGTAACAAAGGAGCAGAGGTCACAACGATAATGTGTCCTCTCAACCTAAGGGACAAGAAAAGGCCAACAATGAGTTTGAGGTCCTCACTCTCTCCTCTCAGCAGCCACCACCAGCCTGGCTCCTAGCATTTGTGCTGTCATCCTTCGGACCTCCCTGCCTCGCTGGTTGCTGTTCTCCAAACCCTTCTCTTAAGAGCACACAGAGCAAGGGCCCCCTGTATAAAATCCCATCCAGAACAGGTGCATTCACTGGCACCGGATGCTGAGTCACTTCCTAGAATTCTGAGTTCCTATATGAAACTGTGGTCTCCACAGACACCCCCAGGTGGACTGGCCACCAGGAAACTCCCTGTGCTGTGTTCAGGGCAGAACCTTATTCATCAAACCTCCACTGATTGATATTCCTTGCTTCATAAATGGCAAATACCCACCCTGCCACTGCTCACGTCAGATCCCAGGCCCCTCTTCCCTTCTTCTCACAGACCTTACTGTCCTCATGAGTTGCCCTTCTTTCCGCTGCATGCAAAGCTTCCATGGCAGGAACAAGCACAGCATGCTGAAGAAACAGTAACAATGGGCTAGAATGCAGAGACACCAATGGCTCCATCATGGCTTGCTAGAGCCCCCGTCTAGAGCATTTAGAAAGACTTTGGGTCATGTGGGTAAATGTTTAGGATAACTAGCCTGAGATGTACTTGTTCCATATTTGTTAATTCCTCTTTGAATATAATAACAGAATACTGAATATAATAAAGTTCACCAAGAAGACATCTCACTTTCTGTTACCCTTCCTAGAGGCCATGTCAGCATGGCCACCAGCCCTTAAGTATTCTTGAGAGCCATACACACCATCATTTCTGCTTCTCGCCCCAAGATATTACAATGTAAGTCAGGTCATGTCACTCTTGTGCTTAAAACTTCAATGTTAGGAACAATGAACTGGCCAAGGCTGGTAAGCCCCTAGCTGGGCGCTGCCATCCCCACTCTCCTGCACTGGGCTCCAGTCCCATGATGAGAACCCATACTGGCACATGCTATATTCTTGGTTCAGGGAACCTCCTCCCAAATGTCCAGTGTGACTCCTGCTCTCATCACTGTTACTACTTCTTTTTTGTTTGTTTGTTTGTTTGAGACAGGCTATCTCTGAAGTTTTGGAGTCTGTCCTGGCACTAGCTCTTGTAGACCAGGCTGGCCTCGATCGAACTCACAGAGATCCGCCTGCTTCTGCCTCCCGAGTGCTGGGATAAAAGGCGTGCACCACCTCTGCCCAGCTCACAATGACTTTATGATACTTTGGTGATGCTTCCACCTGAAGTAATTGAAGTGATCCATGTCTACCCTGTGTGCTGCATGCCTCCCCAAAGAGTAACAGCACAAGAGGCACAGAATCTCATTCTGTTCTTCGGGAACTCAATGAAGATAGGCACATAAATAACTTTAACAGATGACTTATTAAAAACAGAAAGGGACATTCAATGTTAGAGGACAGTGTCCTCTCTCACTCCAGAGAAGCCTAGCACAAGTACTTCCAGTTTCACGGATAGCCAAGGTGTGGCAGGTACCATTACTGACTGATGTGGACACGGTGTGTTTGTGCACTAGCAGGTTCATTTTCTACTGCTGGGATTAATCCGAGCTTCTCCTCAGAGTCACACATGGATATATAAAGATGGCATGAGAAGCTCTTGCGGATCACAAATAAGCTGTATGGACAGCGAAAAACTAACCTCATTGGAGGCCCCTACTGATGTTCACTTCTCCCCTCCTCTCTCCCTAGTATTTTGGTCAGTTACTCACAGATTCAACAGAAAATTAATCCTGGTATAACAGTTCAGCTCCAGGGAAGAGCGATTTAATTGAAGCAAGAACATTAACATAAATCTGGGTCCTTAACTTGTAAATCTCTTCCCTCTCTTCCTGGATAAATTTGTAACTTGGCAGGGCCCAGTACAGAGAAGCACATCACACTATGTACCAATGACAAGGACTCAGGAGCCTCACTGCGCTGACACAGTTGCTCCCTTCCAAGGGCCAGGGATGACACAGATCAAGTAGGAAAGATGTTGGCATGTGTGGAACATCCTGGTGATCAAGGAGGAAAAAGCTAGATGGGCCTCACAAATGGTAGCTGCCATACATCCCCTGGAATGGGTTCTCAGGATTTGTCTTTAATTGGAGCATCCTCTGTGTGCTGCCCCCATATAGTCCAAAACCAGCCATTTCCTGGACAGCAAATGCAGGTATTCTGACAACTAAATACTGAACAGAAACTTCTGCGTTGAGGAGAGCATTAAACACTGGCATGAACCTGATCCCTATATGAGGTGATATTCTGTTTGTGATTTAACAAATAAAGCTTGCCTAAAGATCAATCAGAGTGCAGAGCTAGCCACACTAGTCAGCCATAGAGGCCAGGCAGTGGTAGCTCACACCTTTAATCCCAGCACTAGGGAGGTGGAGACCAGAAGGGATACGGCTGGGAGGAAAGAAGAGTATAAGGCAGGAGGAGACAGGACTTGTAGAGACAGGACACCCCACTCGGCCTGAGGATTTTGCAGAGGTAAGAACTAGTGGCTGACTGCTCTGCTTCTATGATCTTTCAGTTTTCACCCCTATACCTGACTTGGGGTTTTTATTAAGACCAATTAAAATTCGCACAGCACCCACAGCCCTGTGGGCCTTCCTAGAAGTGTCAGAGTGGAGTGAAGCCTCTGGAAGGCCACAGCAACAGCTGGGTATTGTCATAGGCCAACGTGACCCGTCCTCCAGGCACTGTACAGTTTAGCGTGTGCACGGGTGGTTAGGCCTCTGATCACCCTGTCCACTTTGACACAAAGGGGTCCCCTGTCCTGTCTGACAGTAGGGGAGTCTCTGGGAAAGCCAATCCTTGAGTATGGTGATGCCTACACTATGTAGCTTTCTGCACGCACTTCTCTGTCTGCAAAGCCTCCTGGGAGAAGAGGAAGAGGGTAACCACACACCCACAGGTGTGACAGGGCAGGTGCTGAGTGGCCAGCTATCTGGCTGTTCTGAGCACTCCAGTGAACCACAAAGCTGTCAATCACTTTTTGTTTTGTCTCAGAACTCCGCTGTGTCAAGTCTATCTCAGCAGACCCGGATTGTGGAAGCTCTCTTTCCTATCAGTTAGGGATGAAACAGCTTCTCAGCCAGTCCAGCCCAGGCCTCTCATGGTCCTTGCAGTTCTGTCCAGGGACTTGGCTCCCTAGTACCCTGGTTCTGAGTCTCAGGACTGAATAGCTGTAAAGCCACAACACCCAGCACAGTGAGAGTCAACAACCCAAGAACACATCACACAGTGATAGGACTGAGGTTCATGGAAGACATACTGGTCTTTAAGCTGCTCTCAGGGAAGCTGGTTTCTACAGCTATTACCATAGGAGGGTAAATTCTGTCTCCTGCTGGCAACAACATAGGAAAGCTCAAGTAGCTGCCTTCTTGGAGTCCATGTCTCCAGGACCTGTGTTGTGTGACCTCATCAAGTAAATAAAGATATTTTCTAGAATAAGACACAAACTTTACTGACATTAATCTTGGAGGAAAGGTGGCACCAAAATCCCTTCTAACAAAGGAGTCAAGTGCCAGAGCTGGGCCACTGGTCCAGCAAGGGAAGGAAGCAACAGGCTCAGGGAGTCAGCATCTTTACTGGCTGTCTGCACATGGTATTCATGGTCTATGCTGGCTGAGCAGAGGGGAAAGAAGCCAATGCTTCCTGTGGCTAAAGAATGCTGAGATGCATGGAGGGAAAACAGCTTCAGGTTACAGAAAGCAAAGCAAGAAACCAGCTGCAAACAGGATGGATACAATCAGGCCATGGCAATAAACCGGGGCATCCAGGGAGGTCAACCACAGTGTGCCCTGCAAGGAGGTCCATTTCCATAGGCAGTGAGGACATGAATCAGTGCCAGGAAGAACAGAACACACACACTAGTGGCAATGGAAGGCAATGATACAGACCCTGCCCTCCAGAAATACTGTATTTAGATAAGGTTCACAACTTAATAGCAGCATAGGAGGGTGGGGTTTGGAGAGAGCACTTGCTATTCTTCCAGAGGACCTAGATTCAGTTCCCAGCACCCACATAGTGGCTCAAAACCAACTATAACTCCAGTGCCAGGGGATCCAACAGCCTCTTCTGACTTCAGTGGGCACCAGACACACACGCAGTGCACATACATACATGCAGGCAAAATACTCATACACATAAAAATACATGGATCTTAAAAAACAACAACCCATCAGCAGCCCAGGGAAACCGCACACACCCAGCAGCTGTTTCCCGTACAGCAGGTCTCATACATGCTTACCACTCACTAACCTCTACAGGCTGAAAATGAACAGCATGGCCTACAGCCACCTCCTGAACATTTATGGTGCCCCATCAAACAGTTTGGAGACCAAAACACAATATGTGCACTCAAATCCTTTAGCCTTTCTGATTACTTAATTTCAAAGTTTGACTATTTCTAAAAACCAAGGTAACCCTGCTCTACAATGCCTTAGTAAAACACAACCAAAGTTCTAAATAGGGACAGATGACCAATGTCACTATTCTTTATGTTCCCCAAAGGATTCCCAATCTGTTCCCATAATCACTGCATGTTACTGTACACTGTGGATAGTGTTGGGGTGGGGCCAGGCAGAAGAATAAACATGGTCTCCCCACCCTGTAGTGCTTGCTTGCAGTCAGGAGAGAGGAGCAGCCATGCAGATAGGATTTTAGCATGTGGTCATTTGATCAAGTAAGTTTGTATTAAAAGATCAGCAGGAGGAACCATGGCTTCTCTCTGACTCCTTTCTTCCTTCCACCATTCAGTTCTGTCTTCTCCACCTACCCAAGTTCTGCCCTATCAGGAGCACAAAGCAGTTTCTTTATTAACCAATGAAAGCTACACAAAGACAGAAGGACCTCCTACACCAAGTCAGGACTGACTTGGAAAATGTGGAGAAAGCCTAAGCCCAGCACCCACTCCAGCACTTGACTCCGACACCATTTCTGCAGTCACTAGAGACTGGAGTTCTAGAAGGTCTAAGCCACTGTACTCCAGCTGGTGACAGACAAGCTCAGTAAGGAGGAAGAGGCCTTGAGGGACAGCTCTGAATGGCAAAATGAGTGGGAACAAAGTATGCCACACCTCACCAGGTGAGGGTCTCCCTATGTTGGCAACGTTCCCAATTGTTGGGTTATCCCAACACAGGAGTCCTAAGGTCCTTCCTCACTTGCATTCTAAATAATAGCATCTGTCTAAGGCTGGGGTAAGAGACCAGTAAGCTGTGACCTCAAATTTCTGTGACCTCAAGAACCCAAAGCATACACAGTTTGTCTATTAAGTTGAGAAATTAAAGCCACAATCATATAAAATAATTGGAATTAAACAAAACAGGCAACCTCACCCTATCTGATAGTTTAGTCTAGAGATCACTTACAGGAGTCCTAGATCCAAGCAGAAATTCAGGGCTTAACTAAATGGAGGTTAAGGAATCAAAGATGCTGCTTTGGCAGAGAGACCAAATGACATAACTCATAATACATACCGGGTCGTGCAGACAGGAGGGCAGGAAGGGGTAACAGGGAGGCGTGCTAACAACTCGAGCCTCTAGCTGACAGCTGATGGGGCACTGCCATAAGCAGTCAACAGCCATACCAAGCACTGTCGTCCACAGTGTACTTTAGGAAGTGACCATCTCACCGTGTAAACAAGTGCAGCTGTGGGATGGCAAAAACCTTCCAACAGGCCACACACAGCTTCCTCTGCTAGACCACCTGCTTCTACAGGCTCTTTGTGAATGTTTCCCACACTGTCTTGGACACGTTTCTTAAGTACAACTCCTAACCCTCACCAGGTGAGGGCAGCTATGGGAAATTCACCTTTAAGTTGTTCTTAATGCTGAAAAGACGTAATTTCAACTGAAGCCCAAAGAAAGGTAAGGACTAGAGGTGGAGACTTAGTATTTAACCTAACAGCTTCCTCCCGCATGTCTACCTGAGAAAGAGACAAGAACTGAGAGGAAGGCACACAGAATGGGAAAAGTGCAGACTGCGTGTCCATAGGTGGCATGTCATGCATGTGCAGCATCTTACAGAATGGAGAACTAACAGGAAGTCTAGCCTGGATTCAGGACCAGAGATGCTCCAGGAAAATCAACTGTTTCCTGAGGGAGCAGCAATCTTACAGCAAGCACTGTGGATCCCAAGCATAGCAAACTTCAGATATTCAAAACACGCAGAGACACCTGAACAAAGACATATACTGAAAATATAAAACACGGCTAAGAAATTTTTAAAAGACCTAAGTACATGCAGACAGGTATTTGTATGCAGGGGTTGGAAACTGTTGGGCTAGCGACTCTGAGCTGTCATCACCAGACTCAAAGGCAGGAGCTGCTGCAGGGTGGGTCCTGTGGTCTCCATCCCACCAGCCTGGTAGGTTCTGTTGTGACACTTTTTGTAAAATGAGCAATGTTTGAAAGGTGAAGAGATGCTTCAAGATGTCTGCATGGCCAAAGCACAAGGAAAAGATGCTCATGTGTGTAAGATGCTCCCTGGTCCAAGGAGAAGAAAATTATTAACACCAGGCTTGCTAAACAGCCAGAGAGGAAAGATCGAGTACTGAGGTTGCCAAGAGCACAGAGAAGCAAGAACCTGAAGCACCATGACGAACTGGGAACTGGCACAGGACACTAGGAAGGCTGCTGGCTGGAGCTAATGTTAGATGCAAGTCTCCACTTAACACTCCACCCCACATATCTATCCACTAATAATAAAATTCTAGAAAGAGCAAATCTCTAGGGCAGGAAAGTGAAAGGACTAGAGAGGGACTGAGTCCTTCCAGAAAGCCAGATGGTGATAGGATCATGAATTTACAAAAACTTTCTGAATTGCAAAATGGAAAAATATTATGGCAAGTAAAATGTTACAGTATATTAATTTTTAAAAACTTTAAAAAAATCTTCCTGAAAAAATTATTACTAGAACAAAACTATAAAATATCAGTAATTCTGTTTAGAATAATCCCCTTGTGTACAAAATGCATTCTAGGCAGGGTAAGCTGTTCAGCAGGCTCTTGCACGCTATCATGGTGCTGTCACTGTTCCTAGGACTAAAAGAGAAGCACCTCAAGCTGTCACTGAGAAGGAACCCTCCATATCATGAGATTGGGTGTCAGTAGGAAGAAGTGGGGCGGTGGTACAGGTAGCAGACATGCTCTGGGTATTCTGTACATGAAGAGTTTAAGTCTCTGGTGCTTGTTTCACTTGGGGAAGGGCAGCACCCACGTCTGTGCAGTCTCTGCACTGCCCTGGCCAAGCACCAATGGCAGGCTGGGCCACTAGAGTGGGTGCAGATCTGATACTTCCACTTACCGTGACAGACAAGCAGGACAGGAATTCAGAATTCTTAGACATTAAAAGGTCAGTCACTGTGTTTCATAAAAGCACAGTGTGGGTGAAGAAGAGGTGGTGCAGGGTATCTCTCAACCTGCCACATGGCTCCTAACACCTTTTGCTTGTCTCATGTATGGTAATTCCCACCAGAGGGTTTTTTGTCCTTTTGGGAGTACGGACAAGACACATCTTCCTCCTTAGTCATGGGTATCACACATCCCAGCTGCTGCCTTGGGAATATGGGAGGAACTTGAGTCTTCATTACCAGACTCCTGCAGAATGGGTCTCTTTATCTCACCAGCCAGATCAGTTCTGGCTAGGGTAGATGATCTCTACTGGCCTGTGTGCTTGAGTTAAAGACAAAGCTAGAACACGTTAACTACATCCAAAACCACTGATGGTGCTCACCTGAGCCAACATCCAAACTCAACCCAGAACTGAAACCTTTTTCTTTCCAGTAGCCTCTCACCACCTGATATCAGTTCCATCCAGCTGCAGGTGCCATCTCTATATCCACTGATGCCCAAGCATTCGTCTTTTCCTACATCTAAGCCACACATTTCCTTAAAGCCTTACCTGTAGACACCTGTCCAGAGTCTTCCAGGTGGGATGAAGCCCTGCCCATATGCTCTAAATGTGTCTTGTAGCCTGGTAACAACTCTTGTGATGGGCTGTCTGGTGTTGCTTTAAAAAAAAAAAAACAAAAACAAGCAAAGAAAAACAAAAACGTGTGTGCATGCCTTCTTATCAGGCCCAGCAAATCACTGCATACAAAACCATTTTATGGATCCTTGGATAAGTAGCTGACTCCAGACAGGGGGAAGTAATCCTATGATTTAGACATCTTGCTATGCCAAACAGTGAGGACCTGAACCTTCTCCTCCCTCACCTCCTCACTGGAGCTAGGAGCCTGGTTGAAGGAACTTCTGTTTGGTCAAACGTGGAACACAGTGAGTAATGAAAACATTGTATCTAGCACTGATTTGTAATCCAGTGGGGTGGAGGGAGGCATCCACCAAAGCCACAGGTAAACAAATGAGAAGGAAAGGGGCCCCACTTAGAGAACATTGGCATCAAATGGCAACTGTGGAATCAAATCATTGTGAACTACACAAGGCCGGTTCAGGCAAGATTCACAACTATGCGCCAAACCTAAAGGACATCTTTTGTTTGTTTGTTTGTTTTTCTGAGACAGGGTCTCCCTACACACCTTTAGCTGGCCTGGAACTTTCTAAATAGACCAGATTAGCATCAAACTCATAAAGATCTGCCTGCCTCAGTCTCCAGGGTGCAGGGATTAAAGGCCTGTGCCACAGTGCCTAGCCTCCAAGGACATTTTGAAGAAGTCAGGGCATTAACATATTGTCAAAGTATTTCCCACAGGTTCTTATCAGGTACACCAAGGAAGGTGGAAGAGCTTGGCTGGGTGTGTGTGTGAATCAAATAACGTCAGTACTGAGAGCTCATGGACACCGAGCATCCCAGAGAAAAACTGAGCAAAACATCACCACAGTGCAGTACTGTAACTGATGACAAAAAGCAACTAAAATCATTAAGAAACAGACCCTAAACAAGGGATGCTCTAATTTTAAAACCCATGAAAATGTGTGTGTACCTGCGTGTGTAGACAACAGAGGGTCATATTTTAAAAGGTGATATTGACAGATTCAATGCAATGCCCATCAAAATCCCAACAAAATTCTTCAAAGACCTCGAA
>LOJH01021574.1:729-20248 GCA_001685095.1 Ellobius talpinus
AGAGACAGAGAGAGACAGAGAGAGACAGAGAGAGAGACAGAGAGAGACATACATCCTAGGCTGTCCTTGAGCGTGACCTTGGGTTCGTGATCCACCTGCCTCAGACTCCCAAGTGCTGTGTGCCACCATGCCTGGCAAGCACGCTGCTTTCAACAAGGACAGCCTTTTGCTATGAAAACAGTTTACTCAGAGGCCCATGCTGCAGTTTGCCTAAATCACGAAGCCCGTCATTTCTCCACATAAAGAAACTCATTTCCTACCTTTGTAGGAAGGGGAAAATACTTGGAATTGCATTCCCGTCATATGTACTAAGTCCCGATAGTTCAAGCAATTGCTGTGTAAGAAAGTCCAGCGCTTAACCCACATGAGGATGTGGCAGACCTTCGGGCCTGTGACACCTTGATGTTGGAAGTCAGTTTTAAACTCTCTAGAAAGTTTAACTATTTTACTTTATATGTAAGAATAAGCCTACTAGATAGCTTGCCAAACCTGTGTTCCCTACACACACACACACACACACACACACACACACACACACACCCCACAGGGGACAGACAGGCAGACAGACAGACACTGATTGACATACCACCACCACCACCATCACAATATCAGCTAGGTCAACACTAACTTAGATAGAAAAAGATTTGTGGGCAGAGGTGGAGCATAGCCGTGCATTCCCAGACATTCACCGTGGGGCAGTAATCACTATATGGTTAAGGGTGTGTGGCAAGCTTCTCTTTCCCACGCTGCATAGAGCATGTAAAAAAGTACTAAAGACAAAGGCAACTGCATTGTTTTAATTCTCTGAACTGAACCTAGTCCTGTGCCGCATGACTCCTCTGCTATTAGCTTATATAAATTACCATTCAAAGTATAGGCGATGTGTTCCGTTTTATATGTGGTATATTGGGACCCGGAAATGTAATGATTTCCACCATGCCACGCAGTCAGAAAGAAGGCTTGTTTAATCTCCAGATGGGCGTTCTATACAAATCCTGAGGAAGAAGATCAGATTAGCTGGTCCTCTAAAGGAAGACAAATGGCTGTGAAGAGTCAGACATATTCCGAGTAGGGGAGCTGAGCTGATATTTGGAGAAAACTTCCCGTAGACAGTGACACTGACTTGTATATGCATAGAGAGATCAAGAATACCTATGAGGGGACACAAATGAGGCCTTGAGAAAGGGCTAAATCAGGACCCAGGGACGAGTGTAAGCTGAGAAGACATAGGGGCTCACCCGCACTGACACAGTGGGAACTGGAACCATTTGAAAGGGAAGCAGTGAGCAAGAGGAAGGTGGGGTGGGCAATCTGGAACACAAGAGCTGGTGTTCTTATCCAGGAGCTGGCTGCTAAGACACTGTGTTAAAGTGTAGAGGGGAAGGCAGTGAGCGTGTCTCCACCCCAAGGGGTTAATCTACCACACTGCAGTGCTGTGGAGGGAAGACTTGAGAGCCGGACATCAGTGACAGCGGTCATGAAGATGGTGGTGGTGGTGGCATAAATACATTTTAGTAAGCAGCTACTCTGTACTTGCAGCACATGTTGTCTGAGGTTACATGTAACAACTCTTGTGAGAAAGATACCATGAGCAATATCTCTTTAGAGGAAGAAACAAATCCACAGAGGTCACATGGCTGGTTCGTGATCCCATAGCTTGTAACTGGTAGGACTAAAGTCTGAGCCCAGACAGTTGAACACAAAGGCAGAGCTGAAAATATGGAGTCATTCCCCTACTGAGGGATTCTCGGTGGGAGAAATCTTCCAGGAACCCTCTGTTTTCTTTGTCCTGCAGCCTGGAAGTGGCATGCAAACACTAGAAAAATATCAAGCCACTGGACATAAAAGGGTTGGAAGGGAATGCGTGTTCCCTGCATGGAGGAATTGCCAGCTCCTCATTCTGCGTCAGAGCCTCTTTGATTTTTAACTATTTTTCTTCAAATTTAATTCTGCTGCCTTCTGCATTGAGGATTAACAAAAGGCTAAGTTTGACATTCTTAATCCCAGCTCATCTGAGGGATCTGAAAGCAGAAGAGGTAATGGGGTAACTCTTAAGGTGTTAGCTCTAGAAGTACCATGGGGAGCTGACATGGGTGGTTTCTTTCCTTGAAGATGCTGCAGGAGTCTGCAGGGCTCAGACCCAGGGGACAACCCTGTGAGAGGGGTAGTAAGTGATCCTTTGAGGCTCAGGGCCCCCTAGTTGGTTTAAGCTGTTTTATGAAATAAACTGCCAGCAGATAAATCAAGTAGTCCCTCAAGCTTCTGGAAAATACATCCCAGAAAGAACTCAACCAGAGGAATTGAAGTCACAAGGAAATTGTGACTTTTCAGAACCCTGTTTAAAAAAATTGACAGGTGTTTATTTGCAAGTGCCCGCTTTGAGTTGAGGGGCAGACTGGACTTGGGAGAAGAGGTGAAGTTGCATGGCAGTCATTCACGTCTAGCTATTCTTCAGCATCCACAAAAACATACAGCCCTAAAAAGCATACATACAAGTAACATTGGCATGTTTTATATCTATATTCATATCCATATTCATGTCTATATCTATATGAATAACTATATACATGTATATATATAAATGCACACACATATATGTCAATAATTAATTAATAAAAAAGGCCATGTATTTGAAAGAGAGAGATGAAGGCTATAAGAGAGGATTTGGAGGGAAAGGGAGGAAGGAGGGAATTGCAATGTTGTATTATAGTATATCCTATTTCCTTTCTAAAAAGGAAATAAAAAAAAATACAGTGTGCCAGTTGCTGTGCCCTGTGCGGACAAGTGAATCAACAGTGAACACAATGTCTTCTCCTCCCATGGAATCAGTGTTTTAGATTACTTACATGAAATCAAGGCACACTTTCTTTTCAATTATATTCTGAATAGCAAAGGGAAACACCAGGTAGACGCAATAAAAATCGTCATCACCTGGAATAACTGATAACATGGAATTCTAATCCATTATTCGTAGGTACATCTGGGACAATGATGGGTTACCATGACCACACAAAGGGACACACAAGCCATATTCATCTCCTATGTGAAGCATATTCTCTCTGTTTAGGATTAGCTGAAGGAAAAGATCACAGTTTTTACAGTTTTAATAAAGCCAAAATATGGAGCAAAATCTTTCCTATTGGGGATCCTACAGTTGTTTTGAAAAGATTTTCGAATGCGGAAAAAAATGAATGAACATTTCAAGATAATACAGTCAAGCTCCCTATTATCCAGGCCACCTCTATTAAATTTAAACAGGGATTCTACCTTCTTAAGGGAGTAGACTGCTTCTCAGAACTTGGCATTAATTACTGCACTGCAGATGGGTACAAATAGATGCTGCCAGCTATAAATGAGTCTTATACATTTGATGAA
This sequence comes from Ellobius talpinus, assembly GCA_001685095.1. Lineage (NCBI taxonomy): Eukaryota > Metazoa > Chordata > Mammalia > Rodentia > Cricetidae > Ellobius > Ellobius talpinus. The sequence continues at coordinate 4,105 of LOJH01021574.1, forward strand.
TTAGGACTTGTCAAGAATATGTTATTTCTCCTCCAAGTCATAAAGCACACTTCTTTATAGTTATATCATTTTGCATTTTATTTATCAATTCATTTATTTATCAACTCACCTGAATTCTTTAATGTGTCTGTGGTAGTTTGAATGTCATTGGCCCCTGTAAGCTCATAGAAAGTGGTACTATTGGGAGGTGTGGCCTTGTTGAAGTAGGTGTGGACTTGTCTACATCAATAAGGGAGTGTGTCACTATGGAGACAGGCTTTGAGGTCTCTTTTGCTTAAGTTTCACTCAGTGTCACAGCCACTTCCTGTTGCTTTCTGATCAAGATGTAGCCAGCAACATGTCTGCCTGTACACCTGCCATGATGATAATGGACTGAACCTCTGAACTGTAAGCACGCCACCCCAAATTAAAGGTTATCTTTTATAAGAGTTGCTGTGGTCATGGTGTCTCTTCACAGCAAATGATATGGCATTGGCCTCTGGAGATAACACCGAATACAACAGCACCACAGAGCACTATTTCTTCCGGTGTCTACGTTCTGGTGGTGATGTAGAGGTTAAAAAAACAGACACAAATTCAATCATTGCTAGCTTCAGAGCATCTACAGAAAACAAGAAAGCAACACCAGGGGAGAGAATTATGGGAGAGCTGTACTTTAGATAGAGTGGCCAGGGAAGTCTCAGGGAGGAGTAGGGATCGGTGGTAGTTCCAGCCAGTCAATGGGACAGGAGTGGCCAGGTGAAGCCAATGACCTGGCGCGTTCAGAGAGTCTGGCTGAAGGAGTATATGGATTTGCAGTTTCTCAGTTGATGAGGATGAGAGAACAGGAGGAATTAAGGATGGCTATTTCTTTCCCCTTGAGTCATGAATGGATAGGATGTCCATTGTAATAATGAGGAAGAAGATGAATGAGGGAGAGGAGACTTGCTGGCTGGATGCTCAGAGAAGGAGGAACTTCATGTGTGATGGTAAATCGAAGATAAAGTCTTTGGTCATAACTTTTGCTATGGTAAATTAATTTTTCAAAGTGTTTTCTGAAGACCTCTTCCGACAGCATTCCTTGAGCTGCACATTTTCATTGAGTGATCATTTTTTTCACGTCCATGCTGGTGGGACTTGTATCTTTGTATTCCACTTCAAGCGTGTTTACCCGTTCTTCCTGCCCTCTGAATCACTTGGCTTTAAGAATGCAGGCATCTTAGTGGAACAGACACACACAGAGATTCCTCCCTAGATGCACATTCTGCTGCAATCCACACCCGAGGGAACTACAAAATGAGGTAGAGTGTGTTCAATTTCTTTTAGTATCACTGCCTGTGTCCCTCTTTAGGACAGCCTGATCACTGTGGGGGAATGTGGAACAGTGCTTTTCTTTCATTGCCAATTTAATGACTCTATTATACTAATTGCCTCCTTTACCACAATGCCAAGTCTTTGTCACATATCTCCAATAACCGAACACAATTTGGGAGGACTTTACCGTCCACCTATGTAGCATGTCAGTGTGTTAAGCTTGGGTTTGTATACAGACACACACACACAGCATGTGCATCCATTGAGCATGTTATGCCATAATGCTAAAATAAATGTAATTCTATAATTACACTAATTTCCTGTCATTAGTTACAAAACTTGAGTCCCAGCAGGTAGAAGGATAAGGAGAAGTTTAAGCAGTTTGCGTTTGGAGTCCAAGCATATGGAAGAGCGGCACATGGGGACAGGGCCTGCTTGGAAAAAGAAATGAGAATTACTGATCTGAACCCATTATTCATTTATCATTTCTTTCATATCTCAAACATCCATAATGCACATAGCATGTGTTTGGTGACCTCTCCGCACGCTCTTGATGCTAGAGGTTTAAGAAACGAACAAGAATTATTTATGGCTGGAGAGCAGAGGGGACCTCAACATGCTGTGGAAACTGGGACTTAGAAGGGACAGCTGTCCAGTGACCAGGGTCCTGTCATAGTTGTAGAGAGTGCAGGAAAAGTGTTGACCAAGGGGCCAGTAGTTAAACTGCATTGGAATCACGTTTGGGCATACAGGTGAAGAAGAGGGTGGGGAATGAGAAGAAAGGAGCTTCACGGGGTAGTGAGAGGAGGGAGAAGTGTTGTGCAGGAGTGATTTATTGATCTGGAAACACTCTCTGCTTTACATTTCATGAGTGACATCCAAAACACCTTGTAAACTCTGTTGACAAGTGTTTGGTCGCTCTGGCTATGACTTCCCTCTGCATCTCACTCAGAAGCACACTCCGTACTGCTTAATTGGATTTATGATCACAAGGGCAGAGAGCAATTCTATGTGCCGAAGCTGACCCCCGAATCTGATACTTGTCTCCTAATCAATGAGTCCGACACAGGTTGTGTATACAAACCTAAGGTGTGCTGGTATTGCAGACGCAGTAAAGAAGCAAGCAGGGCATGGTGGCACATGGTTATAATCTCCATGTGAAAACTGAACCAGGAAGTTCACTAGCTTGAAGTAACATAGTGGGACCCTATCTCACCCTCCCCCATATTAAAACAAAAAGAAGGAATGGCGGGAAAGGGGAGAGGGAGAGAAGGTGGGATGGAAGAAGGGTGGGAGGGAGGACCAAAGAACCTGTCTCAAGGCCAGTTACGGCTTAAAAGCAGTGTTTGGGCATCAAGTTGACAGGGGTGGAATTGTAATGAACCACCATAATTGTCAGCCTGACAGGATATAGGATCACCTGGCAGACAGCCTCAGGGAATGCCTGTGGGGGTTATCTTGATCACATTCATTCATGTAGGATGACTCATCTTAATTGAGAGCAGGGCCATTTCCTGGGCAGGGGAATCCTAGACTGTATAAAATGGAGAAAGCTGGCTGAGGACCAGTGCCCATCTGTCTCCCTGTCTCGGCTTCCATACCACACACAGTGTGACTAGTTCTTCCAAGCCCCTTCCACGGCAGCGGCCTCATCACAGTGGCCTGTAACCCGGACCTGTGAGTCAAGATGAGCTTTGTCTTCCTTATGTTGCCTTTGTAACAGTGTTTTATCAGAGCAGCAACTGCAAAGAGGTAACGCAGCCCTCAGCTTCCTTGAAATCTCAATGATGGGAAAGTACAGCAAGTAGGGATGGCTGCAGAACACTTGCGGGGCATCCTTTAGACAACTGCCAGCTCTTCCCGCCCAGGCTGGTCACTCAGGAGGTGCTAAGCACAACTGCTTCTGTATTGTTGCCCCCCTCCCCACCGTTCACTGAGCTAACCTCTAAAGCATGCTGTGTTCCATCATGGCTCAAGGAGGGTGCAAAGATGGTCCTGGCAATGAGAGGTCTGGGCAGGGGAGGCAGGGGTGATCGGCAAGGGCTCAAATCCAGAGAGTTGAAGTGATTGAGACAGACTGGACCCAAGAAATCCTTAGATGCTAAGTGACCAACAAAGCAGAAAAACCTGTGCCTATTTGTTTGCCTGACTCAGAACTGACATCCATAGAAAGATTAAAATAAAAAAGGAGTTATTTGGCAAACCAATAACAGGCTTTGGGATTTTGCTTTAAATGTTCTGAATAATCCTATTAGCAGCTTAGAAAAATGGGGTTATTTTAATGATGGAGGATGTGTATCTATATATTTCCCATACACCAGCGTCTAATGGAGATTATCCGCACTAACTGAGGTCCATCCTCCTTCTGGGATTTATTCCTGTCACCAGGGTTGGGGAAGCAAAAGCTTCTCTTTTGCTTTATTCTGGAGCTGACGCTGCCAGACAGCAACTTCACCTACTCATTGGTCAGTGGTATGCTGACCAGTTGTCTTGGTGTCCCGTGCTCCAGGTCCAGCATGGGTGGCATGGTTTGACAGGCAGAGTCAAACTGCAGGTTGAGAAGACATGAGTATACGACTTGGTTCTGGCTATGCCATTTTACCTATACAATGGAAAGAACCATAATATCAAAGTCATGAGTTACCTTGGAAATGAAGAATACAAGTAGAGGTGCCTGATCAGGTGCGTTGCTGCTGTTTTTGCCTGTCTGGACGTCTCAGAGCAACTATGTGCTATTAACAGTCATGCCTATAGAATCAGCTGCCTTGACTAAAGGGTCAGGAGGAGTTTGTATTCTGGCCCGCCTACAGCCTTGTTAGAAGGTAGAAGGCATGAAAGAAGAAGTGCCCTTATGTTCTTCTCCAGCCTTAGGGTCTTACCAGCAAGGGCCAGAAAGTTAAGCCCATGATTGCTACAGCCTTTGAAGGAAAATAAGCGTAATGTCTTGTGGATGTGAGCCATGAGTTTCAACACTATGTGGCTAAGTGTGCTTAGCAATCTTGTCAGCAAGGCCTTTACCTATGGAGACATCCCACTGGCCCTTAGCAATCCTCTGTCCATCACCTGTGTACCCTCTCCCCCAATTTTAGGAACTGTGTCATCCCTGAACAAAAGAAACATAGATAGCTTACATAAAAACAATAATCTTGAAGCCTCCAAAGCTTCCTGCCTCCATGATGTTGCTACAAGCAGGGATAAGGCCTGCTTGTTGCCAAGAACATTTCTCCTATATGTTGTAATGACTCCTGTCCCCAGGATAATGAACAAGACTTGGCAGTGGCCATGCCCTAATTCCAGAGCCAACAGAGGACGCCTGTATCAGAGAAGCTGGTAGTCACGAGCCCATCCTGCAGCTCAGCCTGTAATTCCTAGAGGAAGAAATAGTTTATTAGCTACCAGCATTCCCTCTGATGCTAGCAAACAGCTAATGTGTTTCTTGTGTGTATATTCTTTTGTAATCACCTAAATTTCCCCCTGTGAATCTTTATTTCAACAGGTAAGGGAGGTGAAGAAAGCTTTGCGAGGTATTAATTCAGTCGAGGAAATCTGCTGAGAGGCAGCTACAGACATTTTATTCTTGGGGAAAAAATAGAGTACAGTTAAAACTCCAGCTCTGCTTTCATTTAAAGATCAAATAGATTTAGGCTTTGTCGGGCAGGTGCTGGGAGGAGAAAGAATGAAAACAGTATGCACAGTAGACTTTAGTGAAGTGTTAGTCAAATGGATTGGCATGGGCGCAGGGCTCAATGGAGACGGAGCAATGAATGATAGCAAACGGAACCCCAGTAAAGAAAGGGGGGGAAGCTCAGTGAGGCGCTTGGTGAAACGGAAGAAGGTGCTGGAAATCACACCCTCGTCTCTGTTGTTTCAGTGTGCTGTTGCCTGCTGAAACGTTAACTGATACACTAGTTTCAAATACTCCTCAAATGTTTTAACCTTTAAACCAAATCCCCTATAAACTGGATAACCATAGCAACCTGATACATTGTTAACTTCCCTGGGAGGGCAGCCACCTCCAGAGGTGGCGAAAGGCCCAAGGAAAAAAAGTGGAAATCCACGTGGCGCTCTTGAGGGGATGTCCCCCATGGTCTAAATCTGGGGTTTGGCGAAACCGGGACATTCCAGGTTTGCTATGCGGAGTGGGGCTGCACCAGGAAGAAACTGTATTGCTCCAGGATCCATAGGTGGCAGCCATCAGGATTCAGCCATACATCACGGTTCAAGACAATGTAACGGGAGAGTAAACACAGAATTTGTTGTTTCTACCGGGCAGAACACAAGCAGGAGCATGAACAGCGCCCAAGCTGCAATGTGAGAACAGCCTACAAAATGCAGGCTGTAACCTCGATGGTATTGATTGAGTGCACCTGTCCGTCTTCATTTCGAACCGGGAGCTTGATTGCTGGCAAGTTTATAGGATTATGGGTTTAATTGGATGCCTGTGTTTTACTAGATGTAAGTGAAATTTATGGCTGTGGGGTTTGTGGTGCCAAGTTTTACCTCAGCCATTGCCTGTCAGCTGAGAAGCCAAGACTCAGGCAGCCAATGGGAGTGAGCAGAGGGGTTCTCCTGCAAGGGAGTCACCCCAGGGAGCTGCTAGCAGGCTCGGGTCACACGAAAAGCAGATGGGCCAGGTGACAGGAGCCAGGAGCTAGCGCTGTACCCTCGAGGCTCCCTAGCTTTCTGGCCTCAGGTAATGCTAAAAGGAGCTGGGAGCAAGCATCATGCAGAAGTTATTAATATTCTGTTAGATCCCTAAGTGCTGGCAAGGTGGAAGAGCGCTCGGGAGGGTGGCGACTGCACTCTTTGACCTGAGCAGCTCTGTAGCAAAGCATTTCTGAAGAGCTTCTGTGAGAGGTGGAGAGCTTTCAGCATAGGAGTGTGCACACCGTGTAGATCCTTTAAACCTAGGGGCTTGGCATGTTCACCTGCCGCTTAGCAGCCTATTACGTCAATTTAAATGATTATTTTTTTTCAGTCACTCATTTGGCATTAAAGTAGTTATTCTTTAATTGAGCACATTATTTTTTTGAGTCCTCAATATAGGCCATTTCCCAGGCTTAGGCAAATATGGAAATAATTCCTGTTGTCTTTACTTTACAGATGAGAAAAATGGAGGTCCCAACAATGTGTTTCATTTCTCGCTGGTCTCCTGGAGATTTGGAAGGAGATCCAAGCACATGACTGATTCTTTGTTCAGAAAGAACTTGGTCAGCACAGAGGGGCGCAATGGTTGGAGAGGTGGCCAGGGACCTATAAGGACAGAAGTGGGTCTCCAGCTGGACTACTGAGAATCCCTTTGAAAGTAATGACATAGCATTTAAGAAAATATAAACCTTTCAAAGCTTGCTGTATTAGAGAAGTGTATAAACAGATAGCAGAGGAAGGAATAACGCTGAAAAACTAAGGGAAGGCTCTGGTGAACTTAACAGTCTGAAGAGGCTGGATCAGATCCCACATCAGCCGGGAATTTCTAGAGGTTTTTGCAAAGGCCGGCTGTGAGGATATCTTTTTTGTAGTCTAACAAATGAAGCTTGCCTCAAGATCAGAGGATGGAGCTAACCACTAGTTAACCATAGAGATCAGGCGGTGGTGGCTCACGCCTTTAATCCCAGCACTAGGGAGGAGGAAACAAAGTGATATGGCTGGGCATAGGGAGGAATATAAAATGGGCAGAGACAGGAGCTAGCCCCTTTTGGGTCTGAGGATTTCTTTCGTAGAGGTAAGAACTCTAGTGGCTGGCTCTGCACTCTGATTCCAGGCAAGCTTTATTGGTTAGAGTACAAAAAAAGATATCACCACAGGCAGCATGATGGTGAGGTTTGCACAGCGGCGCTGAAGATGTCCGAGTGCATGCCTTGCCACTGAAGTTGGCATAGGAATAGATGGACTTAGGCAGAGTTAGTGGTCTTCACAGCCTTACTGCACAAAGCAGCAATGAAGCACTCTAAAGAGATTTGGTATGGGGGTCTACCTAGAGCAGGATCTAAAATGTGTCCATCTTGTGTGGCTATCTGAGAAAAGGTTGGCAATTGTAGATTAGAGACCAGGAGAAAATAAGCAGACACCAGAATGTGTGACAGTCTAAGAGATTAAAAAGGAGTAGAGAGGTCATGGGTTAGGGGTTAAATGTTATCGTCTTAGGTTTCTGGCGTTTAGTGTTTTCTCTAGCATGTGTATTAGCTATACACAATGGCAGGCTTCATTAAGGCATTTCATAAATGTACATACATGTGTTTCTAGCACACATCCCTTTACCCACTGTTGTTTTCCTCCCATGGCTGCTGATTCCTTTCCTCTTCCCAGGGCTCTGTTTTTGTGAAGGAGAAATTGAAAAGGAAAAGGGAAGAAAGAGCGAGTGCAGAAGAGGTGCACAGAGTACAAAGAGGAGATGGAAGGTTTCTGGTTCCTCAGAGCGCTCACACAAGGAGGACTGAGAAACAACGGTGAGGGCCAGTGAGCTGCTCAGTGGGGAAAACGCTTGCTGACCAGACCCGAGTTAAATCCCAGAACCCATGGTAAGGGTGGAGGAGAGAACTGACTTCCCCAGCTTGCCCCTGATCTCCACACATACTCTGCACATATGTGTGTCCCCACAAACATTATATATGCGCAATAATCATTTTAAAAAAATTTGAAAAGAACCATTTGAAGAAGCTGGTTGGGGAGGCCACTGAAAAGAGCTCCTGAGCAAGCTTGACAAGGATGTAGATATTCTCTTCCCTGAGGGTGGAGCCCAACTCTGCTGAGAGGGTGGGTTGGCTGCTTGAGGGTAGTAAGAGATTGGTGAGTCAGCAGAGCAGTGTTTGATTCTACAGGCCAGGGAGAAAAAAGATGTATAAGGTAGAACAGAAACTGTAAAGAGGAGAGAAAGATAGATGTTATGAGAGAGGTGGGGAAGTTTTAATAGGACCAAGGAAAGGGTGGTAAGCAAAGTATGGGTATCCTGATTTAGGGAAGAACTCAGTGGATTCTGTTTAAGACCTTAGAATGAGACAGCAAAGAAAGGCCTATTGTGTTCATCATAAATGATGAAAATATTTTTAGTATCACATGCTAGAGCATGCGTAGGTGGAACAGGGGAGGAAACAGTATAGGTGTCTTTCAGACAAATTGAAATTAGTTGATATGTACCAAGATTTCACATGAGATTAAAATGTCAGGTGAGTGTAGCTAAATTGACTCTTTGAACAAATGTTCAGTGTGTTCTCATGAACTTCTGCAGTTACAGTTTAACAGGATATTCCAAACTCTCTCTCTCTCTCTCTGTGTGTTTGTGTGTGTATGTAGTGTGTCTTGGGAATGGAATCCCTGTATTTTCATGTACAAAACACACATTCTACCCCTGAGCCACACCCCCAGTCTGCAGCTATATTTTAAACCTTGGAAAATGGATAGAGAAAGCAGATGGCAATATTCCCAAGTTAAGAACTGTGAGGGACTAAGACCCTAAACAGTAGTGGAGAGGGTACCCAAACTGGCCTTGCCCTATAGTCAGACTGATGAATATCTTAAATATCACAATAGAACCTTCATCCAGCAACTAATGGAATCAGAGGCAGAAACCTGCATGGGAGCACTGGACTGAGCTCCCAAAATCCAGTCGAAGAGTGGGAAGAGTGAGAATATGAGCAAAGGGATCAAGACCGTGATGGAGATACCTACTGAAACAGCTTACCTAAGCTAATGGGAACCCACCAACTCTGGCTAGACAGAAAAGGAACCACCATAGGACCAAACTAGCCCTCGGAATGTGGGTGACAGTTGTATGGCTGAGGCAGATTGTGGGACCACTGGCAATAGGACCAGTATTTATCCCCACTGCTTGTACTGGCTTTTTAGAACCCATTCTGTTTGGATGGATACCTTGCTCAGCCTAGATATAGTAGGGAGGGCCTTGGACCTTCCTCAAAGCAATGTGCCTTACCCTCTCTGAGCAGTGGATGGCGGGGTTTGGGGGAGAAGTGGAAGGAACAGGAGGAGGGGAGGAAGTGGGATCTGGGATTGGTATGTAAAATGAAAAAAGATAGTTTCTTCTAATAAGATAAGAAAAGAAATAAAAAAAGAACTGTGAGGGAGAGGGTTGGCATAGGAAGCACAGCAGTTGAATGATGCCATGGGTAATCCTGGCACTAGCGTGAGTATGGAATGGCATGGTTGGTTATTAGGACTCAACCCTCATGGCCCTCAGTCTCCTTGTCTCTAAGGGTGGTCATCTCTCAGATGAGGTTGATATCTACCCATAGGGTCTTGAAGAATTAATTGCCGAAACTTCTAAGAGAAAGTAGTACCAAAAAGCTCACTAAATGATAGTCACTAATATGATTTTCCCTTCTTCCTCCTTTATTACCACTACCATCAGCATTGGGATTATATGGAGGAAGTGGTACTTTTAAGGGGAAAAGAGGATTTCAATTTCCGTGGCCATGTGGGGAGGAGTAACTTAAAATGTCAATGAAATGAGGAATCCTCTTTCCAATAGAATCAGGGTCCCACATGTAGCCTGTTCCTGCCCCTTAGAGTAACGGCACCTTCAAGAACAGAGGGGTACAATGTTTGGATGTGACCAGGGACCTTTAAAGAAGGAAGGAGGTCTCAGACAGGACTATTGAGGATGAATTATATAGTAAAGGAAGCCTGGGATTAAGAGTTGATAAATGTGAACATGTTTTATGAGAGCACCTCACCCCCATGTTTGATTTGCTGCACAGTTAGGGCGTGTTTGACAATGATTTCTCATAGCTTTACTCTGGAAAACTTTTAATGTAAGTTTTGAACTGTAAATTTTGCCCTAGCTTTACTAAGAGATATTAAATCTAATGGAAATCTCTTGTTGTGTTTTATTAATATTGGGTAGTTTTAAAAATCCCTCTAAACCTGTCATGAAATTTAAAGAAAATATATGAATGTATTGGTAATTACAATCCTAACCCCTTTCCCTACTTTGTAAAATGGCAGAGTCCCCTAAAGAAACTGTTTTGGCTCCTTTCATTAGAGGGTCTCAGCCAAACAAGAAAAAGACCCTGAAGAAAGCAGGAGGAAGAAACAGTTCCTATTCAAAAAGACCCTTTTAAGGGATTTATGGGAGATAGAAGGCATGCGAATGAGTGTGGGCTTCCTTGGTGAACAAAACTTTGTGGAAAGAAAGGCATTTTAAAATACTGCCTAAAAATTGTTATGAAAAATTTAAAGCTGGCAGTAAGGTTGAAAAATTGTTCAATGAATAACAACATATTCACCATTTATACTTGACAATTGACAGTGTTTCTCTGAATCTGCTCAATCCATCTATCTGACTATCTTTACCCATGTTTATTCAAAGGCATTCACAAGTCAGCGTTTACCTTTAAGTTCCCTGGTATGCATGCCCAGGAGTTGTCAGGGACAGTGCCAAGTTAATTTTTCTTTTTAATCAACCACTCTAAACTCCGGGGCACAAAATGACAGCTATAAGTGTTATTTCCTGACAGAGCCCGTGTGTGAGGAACGTACAGAATGGTGACGTGTTCCTGCCGAAGGTATGTGTGTAGAGATATTTCATTTGTATTTTAATAAATAAAACTTGCCTGAAGATCAGAGAATCAAATAGCCACACTGGTCAGCCGTACAGACCAGGCAGTGGTCACACATACCTTTAATCCCAGTAGCCATAATAGTTTGCCATAGAAACGGGGCGGTAGTGGTGCATGTGCACTAGAGAGGAATAGAAGACGGGAGGAGACAAGTCTCAGCTCAGCTTCCTTCTGAGGAGTCACGGAAGCAGGGTTGCCATTTAGGGCTGAGGTAGAGGTAAGAGCCAGTGACTGACTGCTTTGCTTTTCTGATCTTCAGGTTGAACCCCAACATCTGTCTCTGGGTTTTTACTAATCGTGCTACATATGTGGAGTTGTAGCTGAGAATATTGAGATTCCTAGGGTCTGGAGTTATCTGGAGGTTTCTGCAGATTAGCTGAGGCATGGTTCAAAGTCAAGATGTAATTGGATGTGGAGACTGGACAGCTCATATATAGCCCTCCCCTGGGTTTTGGGCATCTTCTACTGTGGGCTCTGAGAGGGAATATTTCAAGAAAGAAGCTTCTAGAAAACGAAGTTCTGAAAGACCCAGGAGGCATCTGTGTATACTTTTTTTTCCCTGCAGCCTAGGAAATTGTACAGCATCACATTCAGTGTGCTTTACTGTTGGAGGTAGGAAAAAACATGCCCATATACACGGGGAAGGGATAGAAGTGCCCTTTTCCATGATGTACCAAAAGATTTATAGCTACTTTTAAAGTCCATCACAAAGACAGTATCTTAGATTGCATGATGCTATTATCATATAAATAACATAGATTTTATATAATGTCTTGTACCAATAATTTCTGTTACCCCAAAAGAAAGTTTTTAATAGTTTTATTTTTGCTTTTTTATATATACTTACATGTTTTGTTGAGACAAGGTCTTACTATATAAACCCAGCTGGCTTAGACCTCAAGATCTTCCCAAACAACCTAAGTTATTGACAGAGCTATTAGTGACTCATCCCAAATTGATGCTAAGACCCTACTGCAGAAGACAATATCTTCAAAACTCATTGAACATAGAGAAATTGAGATGCTACCTGCTTAGAGCCTTCATGTGTACTAACTAATATTCATGGTACTGGAAGGTACTCTGCATGCTAGCAAAGGAGAAAGGCAAACATCAACACAGATACAAACGCTTCCGTCTGCAGTGGTGACTTCCTGCAAGAAATGCTGCTCAATAGTGGCACTATTGAATTTAAGGCCCACTCCATGAGATGGAACCCATGCCTGAAATTGCTCACCAAGTCTCGCTAGGCCATGGAGCTAGCTGAAAACCAAACACTTCAGTTCTGCTAAGGAATGTAGCAGTCAAATGACTCCTCATGACATTCTGCCATACTCATAGGTCAGTGTCTCGCTCAGCCACCATCAGATGGCAGCAGATGGGAACAAATACATAGAACCTCAATTGGACAGTGTGCAGGGAGTGAGAGAACTTGGAACCCATGGGTCCAAATAGATGTCTCTATCAAATCCCTCCCCTTAGGAAGCTTTGTGGAAGAGGGCGTGGAAAGAGTGTTAAGATCCAGTGGGTCTGGAAGACCCCATGGAAACAAGGTCTTCTAGATATAACAGGGCTGATGCACACATGAACTCACTGAGACTATGGGCAGCATGCACAGGGCCTACACAGATCTGATGTAGGATTCCCCTCTCTATTCTGTGAATGTTTTTATTACTATTAGTTAATAAAAATAATAACTGTTTTGGCCTATGGCAGGGCAGAAGAGAGCTAGGTGGGAAAACTAAACTGAATTCAAGGAGGAAGAAGGCAGAGTCAGGGAGACACAATGTAGCTGCCAAAGGAGAAAGACGCTAGAACCTTACCGGTAGGCCACAGCCTCATGGTGATATACAGATTAATGGAAATGGGCTAATTTAAGATGTAAAAGCTAGCTAGGAATATACCTAAGCTATTGGCCAAACTTTGTTGAATTAATATAGTTTCTGCGTGATTATTTGAGTCTGGGCATCTGGGAAATGAACAAGCAGTCTCCGTTTACAGAAATCTAAATCAGATGGAGTCTCAGAGCTGAGAGGGGAGGTAGGCAGAAATCCCCAACCCTAACCCAGAAACTGTCTCCAATTGATAACTACTCACAAATGAAAAATTATTTTTCTGCAATGGTGTCTTACTGAGAATATTAATAATACGTAAGGGCAATCTCTGTGCCCAGCAGTAAATGACCAACACAAAGTGAACTCAGTAATATTTTTTGGAGTTTTTTTTTTAAATCTCATAATGCTTTTCTGGGCATTTATAAAAACTTTGCAGGTCTTTTGCTCATGCACTATGGTTCTCGTTGAGTATTTTTATGGGATGTCTCTGTCTCCTCTCTCTCTTTCTCTTTCTCTCCCCCATCTCTGTATGTGCGTACCTCTGTATGCATTCCTTGTGCTTTTCTTTGTCTCCTTTTTTCTGTTTTGTCCTATTCTCTTTTTTTGTCATTATTGTTTGATTTTTTTATTGTTTTTATTGAGCTGTACATTTTTGTCTGCTCTTTCTATGATTGTTTTTTAATGTCAGAAATAAAAGTGTGTAGATTTGGGAGGTTGAGAAGGTGAAGAGGATCTGGGAGAAGTTAAGGGAAGGGAAAATGGGATATGAATATATTGTCTGAAAAAAATATTTTCAGTAAAAATAAAAATTATTAGAAAATTTTCCTACTTCAGACTTTCATAAGTACTAGTCTACTCTTTTCTTCAAAACTTCAAAATACTACAGATAATGTATTTGAAATTTTTCTTGTTTTATGGAAGGTTCTGAGGAAGACCTCTGGTATAATATACAATAGTATATTATATAGCAAAACAAATAGTAATAATTAACCAACCCCAAAATCTAAAAGTTTCAGAGAAATAGCAATCAACAGAAAATCAACAATCAGTCAGGATGAAGAAAAGCCAACAGGCAAGTACAATCATGCTATGGTACCATAAGTTTAGCAGGGATCACAGGAACAGAAATATATGGGACTCAGTCTCCAGGAGTCAGTCCAGATAATGATGGGAATATAGACATGTCTGTAAGTAAATCAAAGTCGGTGCTATTGAGCAGCAAGCACAGACACAAAGATGACTCATGGCAAAGGAAGCACATTCAGTGATCTATTTCCTACAAGATGAGATCCAAATGTATTAGTACACTATACTTCATCTCCCCCTTGTCTCTTTTCTTTCTTTTCTTTTCTGATTCATCTTCCTGTGTCCAGAAACATTTTCCTGATTCGTTGTTCTCTGGCCTAGGATATTGTCCCAGTTGGCTCATTTGAATATTCTACTTTATAAGTTTAGACTTCCTTTTTTAAGCTTCGACAAATTTACTGGACCCAGACACAAAGCCTGCCAAGTGTATTTCCCAGGTCTTTGTTTCCCTTTTTTTTTCTGTAGAAGTTGGAAAGCTGATGGGCTCCCACCAACTCTACCATTTTGGACCACATCACTGCTACTCACTAGGAAAGCCAAAAAGCCCAGCTCATTTGCATGACTCTCTGCAGTGACTCTTTTGACTCTAGGGCTGTTAGAAGTACTCATTAGATCCTCTTTAATTAAATATGTAACACACATCATGACATCAAAAATAAAAAAAGAGAAAAATACAAATCCAACAATGCTCCTGCACCTAATTAAAAGCAGGCTGTCTTTGCCTTAGAGCAAGCTGGGGACAGTGCTTTCATCCTGGGCCCAGCCACGAAACCCCTGGTGCCCAAACCCAGGAGGCAAGGACACGAGACTTTGTATGTGCCGAGAGCGCTGAGCTTTGTTGGGTGACACAGGCTCCCTCACCTCCCAGTAGGTGGGATCTAATTTCAGCTCCTGGTATGTGTGAGTCAAGGTGAGGACCAGCTTCCATATCCTTTCATCCTTCACCTCAAATGCTCATTTGGTGAATACCATGCAGTGGTATTATAGGTAAACAGAACATGGACACAGTGGTATGGATTTCCTGGCAAAACAAAACAGAAAAGTTCAAAGAAAATGACCCTCATGCATCAGCTGTTCATCTGTGACTCTGAAGGAGAGGGACGAAGCAGCTTACCATGGCTCATGGGGGTAAGGTCCTTGAGGGCCTTTATTTTGTACAGTGCTAAAGATTGAAAGTAGCAAATCTATGGAGGAGACTTGGTTGCTCACCTTCTCAGAATCTCCTTCATAGATAACCTTGAGCTGTCCTCCTCTCCTCTCCATCTTTTGTCCTCTCTGCCCTCTCTGGTTCTCTCCCTCCTTTAGGAAAACGGCAAAACCTCTCCACCTCCCCCCACGGGCTCCTTTCCTATTCCACATGAGTCTCAAAATCATTTCCTCATGCTAAAGGGATTCAAAGTACCTCTTACTTATCTTGTCAGTGATGGCAGCCCATGAACTGTTACACTGTTGGGAGAAGGGCTGGGGCAGGACAGGCGGCTGGAAGTTACCTGTGTCGTGTCCTAAGAGGCCCTTCTTGTGGGTAACTTATTTGCATAGCTCCAGAAGGACCTGGGCACTTTAAGTAAACCAGAAAATTCTGGTTCCTCTTTAAACTTTGAAGTGAAAAGGGAGGCTTTGCTTTTGCTGTGTTGCTACTTGCAAATTTTGATTTTAAACTCTCACCCAATGCAGCAACCTAACAGAGAGTAGAAGGAGTAGAAGGAGATTCAGGGCATCTGCTTGTCATGTTTTCTGCCAGCTCTTTGGGCACAAGACCTACTGAATCTAACAAGATCCATCAACCATAGAAATACCCGTGGAAGAAGTAATTGTTAGGGCCCTGTTATGTGCCAGGTACCCAGGTCTCATTATGGGCTCCTATAACTGAGTGTGGAGGTGGTCAGAATTTGGCAATAGTAAAAGGTTTCTTAATGTTCAATGATCAAAAGTCAGTTCAAATTCAAAGGCATTATGAATCTGAAGAAATCCCAGCAGAACCCACCTGTGTGTCACTGTGTGAATTCACTAAGCCTGAACCCTTGGAGTGTGCACTCTGCCTCGTACTGCACAACACCAACAAATACTGTTGGAAACCCTTCAGTTCAGATCCCTGGCTATTGGATGTTATTAATTGTGGTGTTTTTACTGTAAACACTAAATTTTCTGCTCTTATGAGATCATAATGGTTTAATTATGGAAAATAGCAAGTTTGAATATTTTTCCACCATCCTTTCTCAGCAAGTTAGTGTCATATTAGTATGTCTTTGCTTTGTACTAGGTTAGAATATTTGATTTGAAAAATTGCTTGTTTGAGTTGCTAACTTGAGGTTTTTTTCATTTTCTTTATTATTATTAAAAATTTCCACCTCCTCCCCTCCT
>LOJH01021575.1:0-16206 GCA_001685095.1 Ellobius talpinus
ATTTTCTTTGGGGCTTGCTGGCTGTGGGGTACCAGGCGGGACAGAAACCCCAACCAGCAGCCCTTCATGTTGCATGTACACATGTACATAAGCACACATGTTTGCATATGTATGCACAAACCTGCACATTCACATGTATACAAGCACATATGTTTGCCTATATAAACACAAATGTGCACATTCACATGTACATGCATGCAGCTACATATGTATATGGATATATCTGTATATGTACATACAAGTGTGCACATACAACTACAGATGTGAATGTGTCAACTTGCATACACATAGCAATATACTTGTGTGCAGACATTAACACATGAACTTATGCACACATACTCGAAACTCACATGCTTATGCACAAACATGCACACACATGAAGTTGCACATGTGCATCCAACATGCCAATGGCTGCCCCTTTCTCATAGGTACAACAGACACACACATGCCTGCATGTATGCACTACCTCACCACCACTGTGCACTGAGGAATGACCCTTGGTCTGTCTGTCTCTGTGACCCTTCCTCTTCCTTCCTGAAGTCAACATGGACTGACAGACAGATGCTGCTGACTGGAGCAGGGCAGCCTGAGGGCCTGGACATCACGTCAGGCTCCAAGTAAACCACCCATCCGGATCTGTCAGAGATAAGACAGATCTGCTCCTTGAGGTAGACTCTGCAGAGCTCCGGTCCAACTTCACTTTATAAATCCCTGCTTCATAAACTGACCTTTGACCGGCAGCGTTGTACTGAGTAACTGCTGAGATAACCTGCCAAAATATTATCCTTGGCACCGTCCCCCAGAGAGACGAATGTGCCATTTGCTGAACCCTGACTGCTGAGGCAGCACTTGGGTGGGAGGGGATGCTGCTTTTCATTTATTAGCCTAAAAAAAATTATATCCTTGCATTTGGAGGCCTCGGAACAAGGCTGGCGGATTATGCATGCAAGTCTCTTCATTCATCCGTCCATCCGCCCTTTAATTTATACACTGTTGGTGGTGAGATCATAAATAGAATTAAATGGACTTGAAAAGGCCCTGGGGAATGGGACGGAGTGTGTGCGTGGAGCACGTGGCTGCAGGAGGCCACTTTAAGAACTTTAAGCTGATGTGTGGGAATGTGCTGTACTATGTCATATTGACCAACAAGATGTGGGTGTTGGGAACCAAAAGGTCCAGGGGCAGACTAGCGAATGCTTATAGATTCCCACAAGACCATTCAGGAGCAATTGCCCCGCGGGCCATCACAGTGGGAGCACATGGAGGGCAAAGGCAGACAGTGCCTATCTCAGTGGAGGGAGGGGCTTGGTAAGTGTTTGTTGCTAATGGGTGGGGCTGGGTTGGACTAGCACATAGTAGGAAGCTTTACCCTTGTCCTCTCATCGTGGAGGCATCTAGACTCCACCCACCCCACCTCAGCAGAAACAGTTACCACAAGTTTAGGAACATAGAAATGTACGTCTGTTTTGCTTTCGTTTCTGTAAATCAGAAGACATTTAACTCTGCCCAGTCCTGTGGACACAAAACCAAGATGCCAAGCAGGCAGGAAACCCACGTGCAAGACTGACTGAGAAGGTCTGTCCTGGGCTCCTGTGGGCCATCAGCAGAGACATTTGGCAGTCCCCCACACTCTGGTTGCAAGGGACACCTGGGTGGCCCAAACCCAAAGGAATCAGGGTCCTGAAGTGGGAGGACCGGGGATGAGAAATGAAGAAGACAATGTAAAAGCTGTGAGCAGAAGGTCCTGCAAAAGCTGAAGACTTCTGCCGAGCAATTTGGTTCTGAATTCTAACATCCTATAAACTATTATCAGGGATAAAAATAGCCAAGGTCAGCAGAGAGCTAAGTCAGACAATGCTGGCAAAGAGAACACATGATACCTCAGACCCAGCTGCCTAAGGACTGATAACCACAGCCCTGGGGGAGGAGTCAGGTCCCCAGAAACCATATCTTGACTCCTGCGAGGCACTGACTCCAGCTTCACATCAGCTTTGCCAAGTCCACTCCTGGGCCTGGACATGGAGCTAAAGTTCCCTTTGTCCTTTCATGGGGCCTCGGAGAAAGTCCTGGCTTGGTCTGGCTCCCCACACCTGAGGTAATCTCTAGACTAACTGGGCAGAAAAGCTGCCCACTTTGGAGCCTGCAGTCCAGGAGAACTATGGTTCCCAGGCCCTCATAGGCTGGATGTCCTTGAAATGGCCAGACTCTGCTGTTCTCCCTCCTGCGGCCACACTGCCACAGGAAGCCTCCAGGGAGCAAGGCCTGTGGAAGGGAGGGAGGGAGAAGACAGAAGCGCAGCCTCTGTCCCTGGACTCATGGAGTCTTTCAAAGCCTGGCTGCAAGCAAGCCTGGCTGCAGCTGAGTCAGCTGATTTTCTGGTCCTGGCTTCTGCAGGGGGCTCAACAGACACAAGCTTCCCAGGGCCCTGGTCCCCAGGAGTCAGGCTGGAGTAGGATGGGTGTGGTCACAGGAGCCCTTTCAAAGGAAGAACGTTCTGAGTAGATTCCTGTGGGAAGAGCTTATCCACAGAGACAGTTACTCCTGGTACAAGCACACATCATCACAGTCCCCCATCCATGCCTCAGGACAGCATGGGACATGTCTGATCTTGTCTGTGTTATACTGGGGAGGAAACTGAGTCTCACAGCATTTTGAGGTCCCTGCTGAGTCTGAGCCTTCTGTGAACCAGGGAAAACACACCATTTGCACGGCCAGCCAGGGCGCGGCCAGGTGCTACCCTTCCTGACCAGAGGTGCCCTTCACTCCTGAGGGTGATGACCTCTCAGTGAGAACCGCTCCCTCCTGTGCAAACACTCATGGGCACATCTAAGGTGTTAGCACATTGCAAGGACTAAAACTAGAGCTTTAAATAGAGAAAAAAAATCACTTCTCAAACCCACCAGGTCCAGTTCTCCATGGGGTAGGCTTTGTTCCTGCCCTCTCACACATCCTGCTCAGCCAGGTTTGCTGACTGTCCTCCCACTCAGGGTGGGAAGGGACTGGCCATAACCCTGCTGAGAGCCAAGTCTGACAGAAACAGGACACTCTGATCTCTGTTCTGGTGAGGAGATAGAGGCCAGGAGGGACTGTCACCAGTGACAAGGGGCAGGGAAATAGATCAAGATGGAGAAGTCTCATGCTCAACACCTGGCCCCACAGACTTCGAACCCTTCTTATTGGGAAGAAAAGGCCTGACTATGGTGGTATGATGAAGGTCTCTGGGTCTTTGGGCTCCCCAGGACTTAGCCAGGCCATCGAGAGTCCACTGTTGGAAGAGTTCACGGGCTCCTCTTGAGTTTTGTCTTCGTCCATTTTCTCCTGCTGCAACTGAAAACCAAAGACTGCGTAATCCCTGAAGGACAGAGGTTTGTTTAGATCATGGTTCTAGAGGGTGGGAGTCCAAGAGCACGGTGCCAACAGCTGCCAAGCTTCCAGTGAGGGCCGGCATGGTGCAGTGAAGCACAGCGGAGGAAAGCATGAGACAAGAGAGCTCGGTTTCACAACAGACCCACTCCTGCTGTAGCCCATTAAACCACCAGTCTGTTCAGGAAGTGGCCATCGTGACTCAATTACCTCCCGAAGGTCCTACCTACAGTCATTAGTGCGCTGCTGCGGAAAAGGAGTTTCCTGTTCCTCAGCATTTTGCCGCTGTAGGAAAGCGCCTGAGACAATCGCCTTGGTGAGAAATGATGCATTTAGCACACGGCTTTGTCAGTTCCAGTCAAGAAGAGGTGGACCCACTGCTTTGGCCCCCACTAGGGGGGATAGGACACTGCAAACTCTTCATTTCATGGTAGAAGGCAAAAAGGAGATTTCCACACAATCCCCTTCAAGGGGATTGACCCAAGACCAGAATGATCCAAGGCTTCAGTGGGTGTGTGCCTCCTAATGATACATAGACTCTCACGATAGTGCTGCCCTGTGGAGCAAGGCTTTA
This sequence comes from Ellobius talpinus, assembly GCA_001685095.1. NCBI lineage: Eukaryota > Metazoa > Chordata > Mammalia > Rodentia > Cricetidae > Ellobius > Ellobius talpinus. The sequence goes on from LOJH01021575.1 coordinate 3,938, forward strand.
GCACATGGGTGTTGAGGGGACACTGTCTATAGACCATAGCAGTCGCCCCTGGTCCCAAGGACTCGGGTCCGTCTCACAATGTCAGCTGCACATAGCTCATCCCTCCCTAAGAGTCTCCAGCAGTGGTCTAAGGCCCCGTCTGAAGGCTCCACTCTGAGCCCTTGTGAAAATCAAAATGGGATCACTATATGTCCACATTCAAGCGTAGAACAGAAGCAGGGCTGAGCATTTCCATTTTAAAATAAGGAATTCCATAACAAAGAGAGGCTATATAAGGGGGATCAGTCCAAAGCGAGACCTGAACCTGGCTTGCTTATGAACTCAGGCTTAGTTGGCTTTCTTATGCCACCCAGGACCGCCTGCCCAGGTGATGGTATCGCCCATAGTAGGCTGGACCCTCCTGCATCAATAGAGACAATTGACAACCCCCACAGACATATCCTAAACCAACTTGATGGAGACAATTACTCATTAAAACTCTTTTTTTTTCTGGGCAATCCCAGTCCGTGTTGAGTACACAGTTACTGCTGACGAGGACAGTGCATTTGAGGACTGAGGAGAGGGTGGAGACTGCAGATTTCTGAGATGCCCTTGAGGCCCCTTCCTTTCATTTTGATGCCAGGCGCCTGGCTATCCTGCGCTGGCCCTAGAAACTGAACCCTCGTGGGGTGAAATCCTACCCATGCCCCTTTGCTATCCAAACTACAAAAATTTTCAACTTTTTTTTGGTTTTAATCTCAATTTGTACTATAAAGTTGTCTAAAACAAATTTCTTCTGCCAGATAAAGCAATCCTGGCCCTTGCACAAAGGCCCAAATATAGGACAAAATGCAGCCAATCCTTTGCCTATTATAACAAAGGAAAACCCCAATCCCATTCCCAGCTGAGACCTTACAGCCATCAAAACACAGCAGCTTAACCTGAGTGCCTACATCTGTATCAGCATCCTGGTCTCACCTTCATCATAAATACTCACTAAGCTCTGTTCACAAGAACATAGACGTCCTGGTGGTTTGAATAAGAACAGCCCTCATAGGCTCATGCATTTGAATGCTTAGTCATTAGGGAGTGGCGCTATTTGAAAGGATTGGAAAGATTAGGAGGTGTGACCTTGTGGGAGGAAATGTGTCACTGGGGGGGGTGGACTTTGAGATTTCAAAAGCCCATGCAAGCCCAGAGTCGCTTCCTGCTCCCTGCTCCCTGCTGATCCAGAGGCAGAATTCTCAGCTACCTCTCCAGCACTAAGTCTGCCTACATGTCGCCACGCTTCCCACCGTGATGACAACGGAATAAGCCTCTGCAACTGTAAGCAAGCCCCCAGTCGAATGCTTTCTTTCATAAAAGTTGCCTTAGTTGTGGTGTCTCCTCACAGCCACAGAACACAGACTAAGACAGATGTCTTAGTGGTTAAGAACACTGTTCTTGGCAAGGACCCTGGTTTGATTACTGGCACTCATGTTGGGCAGCTCACACCCACCTGTAAATCCTGATCCAGCGGACATGATCTCTTCTGGTCTCTGAAGGTGCTGCATTTACATGTGTGCACACACACACACATATTAAGAATAAAATCTTTTTAAGTTCTTCTCACAGCATTCTAAGCTGACCCTAGCCTGTTCCTTCAAACTCTCAGATTCATTCTGCTTCCCATTTTATTTTATGTGTATGTGTGTTTTGATTGTATGTGTGCCTGTGCCCCACATGTGTGGAGTGCCTACAGAGGCCAGAAGAAAGCATCAGATCCCCTGGAACTGGAACTGCAGGTGGTTGTGAGCCTGGGGTGCTGGGAATCAAACCCAGGTCCTCTGGAAGAGCAGACAGTCTTAACTGCTGAGCCAGCTCTCCTACCCCAAGACAATGAGAGAAAATGCTCACTTGATTTATAATGCTGCAGTACACAATCAAGAAGACTGTGGCTTTGAGTCTCTGGCAGACTTACAAGTGGGTGTAATTGTTTAAGATGCCATCTTCACGCTTTCACAGCTTCTAAAATCTACACAGTACAACTCAGCATCCATCCTTGGTAAAACTCTTCTGGACTGAATGTGGGAAGAGGCTCCTGGCCCATAACAAACGTGTATCTGAAGGGAGCAGGGGGGTATGTGGTAGGCCAAAGAGTTAACCTTACGGCCAGGAATCAAGAAGAGAAAAGCAAGGTGCAGGGACCCTACCATCCCTTCAAGAAGTCTAAGGACCCCAGGACCTCCTCCTGTGCTCTCTTTCCCAGAGTTCCACAGAGCATCTCAACAGTGCCTCCCTGAGTGGTATACCTTTAACTTGTGGGGGCATTATCATATTCACACCATGGATACCCTAGTACATTACACTGAGGGACACGCCCAAGCCCTACAAATGGCCTCCAGGACCGTCGACTTGGTTTCCTCCGGCCTCTTGTGTTCTCCTGGAAACTAGCTTGCTAGTGCTGGCAAGGACATGCGGCAGCCGCAGTTGGAAGCCCAACAGAGGTGCTTTCTCACACCATCCCTTAAGGGCAGGAGGAGCAATCGCACCTGTCCCCTGGGTTTCCAGGGAGTGTTGTCCAGGACAGAATTAGAGACAATCTGAGGGAGTCCAAAGGGAAGAGAGGTTGGTAGCCTTGGGGTCTTATTTTTTGCTTTTACCTCTGCTGCTCAGACCTACTCTCATCGCGTTTGCAAGCCTAAGCTCCACAAAGTCCTTAACCACCATAAAGAGCAAAGTACAAAGGTTGTCACCTCTAATCCTTCAAAGAGAAAAGAAAAATCTTCCTCCGGCCAACATCCACTCACCCAGCAAGCAAGCATGTATTGAGCAGATTAGAACGGCCCCCGTGCTTCTTCCCAGGGAGGAGCTGCAGAGAAGCAGCTGGCAGTAAATGCTGCGTCAATAGGTCAAATTGTTTAAGAAGCCATCTGTTCACTTCCAATGCTGCTAAAAATACACAATCAAACTCAACACTGGGTCGTGACGAGACTCTCCGGGAGCCGCTAGTGGAGGGCTGTTCCTGCCCCAAGGTAACAGATACACACCGCAAGCCATAAGCTTCGCAGTTAATGCTCCCTGTCGAGAAAGTTAAACCTTACAGAAAATGTGCACATCTCCCAGTTTCATGTAAATAGATTTTCTGACGAGCAGATGCATACTAAAATCCAGTGGGGAGAGCAGCGTTCACTTTGTCCTTTCTGGGCTTGGAGACGCTGGGTAATAATAGTTTTTCAATTGTTTGCTTGTTTGTGTGTGTGTGTACTTGTGTCTCTTTTATAAATGCCCCAGGACTTTGTACACCTCACTAGACCATCAGTGTGAGAAGCTGCAGTGGGACAAGAGCATCAAGGACAGCCTGTCTGGTAGGAGTCAGGTGACCTGGTGCGGCCTCTGGACAAGCTAGTGACAGGGAGCCCAGACGGTGGCTGAAGGGTTGGGTTCCCTGGACTGAGCAGAAGAGGAATGGCAAAGGTCCCGAAGTGAAGGCAGATCAGCAGCCGAGGGCCAACGGGGTCCTTTCCTGAATATTTAAGATGTCCCTCCATCTTGCTTGCGTGTGAGAGATGAAACGAACGAACACGGGTGAATGGGCTGGCCTCCGTGGGCCTCCCTCTCCAAGGGAATGGTCCTGGGCCTCCTGAAAGATGTCCTTCCCACAGTTTAGAGCCATGTCATTGTCATCTGAGTGACACCACAGCCTGCTGCCGTGAGCTAGCCTAGTCTCCTGGGACCCAGACAGGCACATCAAAGAGCTGAAGAATGCCCATGTGTCTCCACACTTGTCTCTGAAGCTGGAGGTCCAGACTGACAACATCCTACCCACCCAGATCCACACAACAGCAAGAGGGCTGAGGAGGGGACCAAAGTCTAGAGAAATGGATGAGGGGTGGCAGTTTGGAAGTCAGTATTTTGAGTTCACAGAGAGGAATCCTAAGATATAGTTGTCCTGGCAATTCCTCCAGCTGAGTCTCCCAAATGGTCGGCCTCTTCCTTAAGGTCACAAGCAGAAAAGAGCCCAAACTATACAATTTCATTTCTCCCTGCCTAAGAAGAAAATGTGTATCTTGAACTGTTAACTGGATGAAGGAGGACTGAACAAGTTGACTTATGGACACCCTCTTGCTCAGACCCATGTGCAGGTGGCAAGCCATGACAGCCGTTGTCTCTGAGGAGTGCGTGACATCCAGGCCAGTCGAGGTGTTGCCGGAAAAAACTGAACTCTCGTCGGGGGTTTGGGCGGAGGAAACTTAGTGTACAGAAAGAGCAAGAATGTCGCTAACAGAGATGTAAAGAGTCTAAACGGTGATGCCACTGCCCTGGTGGGTCACTGCGGGTAGCTGCCCCTCACCCGGACAGGGGGTGGAATGGCTTAGCCATCACCTGGAGCACTCAGATGCAGATGCAGACAGGAAGGGGTGGGTCAGCACGCAAGGGAAAATGGCTCACACATGTTATTGAAGAGAATGTAACTGACCCCTTTAAAAAAAATTGGGCTCCTTGGAGACACTTTCCCCAGCCTAACATGAGCCAAACAAGAGTATTGGCAATGGAATGCATGGACCTTGGAGGGATCCCCGGGCATTTCTCCTGGACCATTCCTCACCGATGCTCAGCCCTACAGGCTCAATCCTCTAGCCTCACTAGCTCTGGCTCTGACTGGTAAAGTCCATTAGACTTTGGGGCATTTGTCTCAGGATTCAACTGTCGTTAGATATGACAGAGACATGACTGCAGGGAAAGGCAGCTCCTACATCAGCATCTGTGTTTAAAACAACCCCCGAGGGTCTGGAATCCAATTACTGCCCGGTAGAACTCTGCTTCACCGTCTTCAATTAATTACCAAGTACTCCCATCCCGTGGCTTCTGCCTTCCATTCCTCCCCCTTGTGAAGACAAACGCAGCCAAGCCGGTGGTACTTGCAGAGGAGATGCCGGGGGGACGCGTGTTCACCCTGGAAGAGGAAGGTTAGGCAGTAATGTGCAGGCTCAGGAGGATGGACCCGGGGCCCCACAGGCATGGACGCCACAGAGGTGGGGGACGAAGGGGCTGTTAGACTGGATAGTTCCAGGCACAGAACCCACAGGGATGGGTTTTCTAGTCTGCAGTGAAGACTAGGAGAGTGTACCAGCTGCCTGGGCCTCTGGGCCTGGCTGCGCAGGGACAGGTTGTCCTAAAGCAGACCGTACTTCCTAAATGCTGTTTGCTCAAGTTAATTCGAACCTGCATGCTGCCCCCCAAACACACAGACTGGTGTGTTAACGTGGCCATCCAGAAGGAAGACACCCACTGAAGGATGAGAGGCTGTGGATTACAGCTGGCCGAAGCCAGACAGCTCCTAGAGAAAATCTGTAATCCTCCCCAGCCTCCTTTGCTGCTCTTCCCAGCATCTGCAGAGCATAGGGAAGGGCAGGGATGAGGTCACACCAAACATAGTAGAGATGGGACAGGGGTGAGGGGCTGTCCCCAGCTGGACACAGCTCCAGGATGCCCTGAGGAAGTCTGCAGAGAGAAGGGGAGTGCAAGGCACAAGCATTCTTCAGGCTGCATTAGCCGTTCATAATTGGACGGTGAGAGCTGGAGACATGCATCCAGGCAGTGTGTGTCTTATTATCTGTGCCGTGTCCAAAGTCACGACCTGGGCAACTCAGCATGCAACCTGAATCTAGCTCTCCATAGCAGGGGTGGGTTATCTAACTGGCCTGGCCTGTCTCCTTGACTCAGCCGTTAGAGGGTGTGAAGTTACACTTACCCCAGGACTGTGGCTGAGCCATTGTCTTTCCAAAGACCTAAAGGCCAGGGCACGGAAGCCAGATGGACAAGAACTGTCAGAGAGCCGACTAGAGCCTAGGACCTTCGGGACTCACCATGTGCCCAGACCTGAAGTATTCAGCTCATGCCTTGCGACAGTGCTATATGGTAGCTGAGCTAATGCTATTTGATTTTGTGACTCTATTTTCATTGAATGTTTGAGGAAATTGGGACCCAGAGATGTCAAGGACATTGTGACTCACAGAATCTGCATGTGTATTATCCCAGACACATGTTTCAGGTGAAAGTAACAATATATTGATTTCTTTAAAATGGATCAGATGTTTGTTTATTAAAGATTATCTTTATTTTATGTGTATGAGTATTTTGCCTGCATGCCTGCCCATGGATCAAGTGTATGGAGTGCCCACAGGGTCAAAAGAGGGTATTAGATCTCCTGGAATTGGAATTACAGATGGCTGTGAGCTGCCATGTGGGTTCTGAGAATTGAACCCAGGATCTCTGGAAGAGAAGCCAGTCCTCTTTACTGCTGAGCCATCTCCCCAGCTTTGGATCAGGTTTTGTGAGCTGAAGTTTCTAGGAAAGACCATGCCTGCATTAAGGATAAGTTTCCAAGGCTGACAGATCGATGACAACATTGTAACTACGGAAAGTCGGGAAGCTACAGACAGAACCAAGTGATCTTGAGCTGTCTTCAGCCCCCTTAACAGACATCCATTGCCCACCTCGGAGACTGACCTCACATCCTCTCAGCTATCAGACAATCACTTTGAAATGTGCCAACAGACCACTATCTTCCAACAACCCAACACTAAGAACATTCTCAAATAGTATCCGGGACGCACGGCAGTTTCCCTGCCTAACTGTGGCCTTCCTATCTCATCTTCCGGCCAATGTGATTGGAATATGCCTTGATTTGTGACTTCCTTCTGTTCTGTGACTATAACAGTGTCAAGTATTGGGCTGGAGAGCTGGCTCAGCAGTTAAGAACACTGGCCACTCTTTCACGGGACTCAGATTTGGTTCCCAGCATCTACATGTGAACCCAGCTCTCTGAAACTCTAGTTCTAGGGGATAACTGGGACTAAAAGTATTCCATCTTCTGGTCTCCATGGGCACCAGGTACACATGTGATGCACAGAGATACATGCCAAAACACTTTGCACATAAAATAATTACTATGTAAATCACCAAGTATAAGTCACTGTGATTGCTCAGCTATGAACTCTCTCTCTCTCTCTCTCTCTCTAGTTTTTTGAGACAGAGTTTCTCTGTGTCCTGGTACTCACTTTGAAGATCAGGCTGGCCTGAAACTCACAGAGACCCTCCTGTCTCTGCTGCCCAAGTTCTGGGATTAAAGGCACCTCCCAGTGAATTACCTTTCTTAAGCACCTCCAGAGAGCATCACGGAAGTATGGGTGGAAAGAATGGAGGTTGGTGGAGAGAAGAGCCGTGGAACGCTGACTTCAGGGCAGAACATGGTTGCTGCACACCTACTCAGTCACGGTCACTACATAAGACAAAGTGGGTCAAAGTTCAAACACAAATGGGGAGGCCAAGACCCACCCTTGCCAGAGAAGCAAATGGAAGCTCATGGTTACTTTGGGAGGGAGAGTCACTCTCCTTTGGGCACTGGCAGGCTGCTCCTGCCCCAGGAGATGGCTGAACACCCATGCTCGTGTGGGAAGTACTAATTTGGCTTAGGAATCACTAACAGTAAGTTCACATAAACTCACTCAGCTGGGAACATGGTTTTCAGGACAACTTAAATCCACATCATTCACATTTGATTTATATTCAGTCTCTCTCATTCCTGTTGTTATGAAAGCTTTTTTGACAGCATATACCCATACATGTATGCATGTGTCCTATGAATGCTTGTGTGGATGTAATAGTGAGCACATATGCTGTGTATACTGTGCATGCAGAATGTATATATAGTCATTATTTACATATACACACATCCGCCTATATCACATAGTCAGTAAATGACTTCTACCTGGCTTGCCATTTATTTGCATGTCTGAATTTATTCCTCCCAGGATTTGGTTTAGATGCCAGAATGGTGTTATATTGTTTAGACAGCTTGAGCAATTTAACTCAAATTATTTTTATAATGGTATCACTTAAATAAGCATAAATATAAAGTTAGGTATATAAACTGCTTCTCCTTATGGCTCTTATGCATCTATAGAAACAAAATAAATTTACAATTCAAATACAAGCAAAACTAGAAAGCCAATAAAATTCAAATTAACATTGCAAAGGTGACTGATGCTGCTGTTCACTGGAACCAAATCACCTGCCAGGGGTGAGAAGGATGGGTGGGCGTGCCTTGGGCCTGATAAATCAACGGGGTCTCTCCTTCAGAGTGGGATGGCCCACCAATTAATTCATCTTTATCATCGCCTTTGCTTTGCTCTTTTTAACAATGGGTTCTTCATTATACACCCATCCATTCTTTGTGTGAACTCATCAGCTTAAACAGTACAACACAGAATTTATGACTACAAAAAACATAATCTGTAAATACGATGACTTTAGAATCTCAGGGGAGCCCTGGCTTTTGCTTGGAAGAGCCAGGAGAAGAATGCATACTGTGCTCAGGGTCCTTTCTTACAGGCAGGAGACAATGCTATGGCCCTGGACTGCTTCGAACTCTCATATCCCACACTTTTTCTCTCTTCTTTGTGTTTGAAAGGTACGGGGCAGAGGGAGGGCAATCCTCTTTCCTTTATGCAAGCAACAAGGGAAACATGCAAGCACTGAGCCTGTGGCCCACCTTCGGCCTGAGGTTACCACCAGGGGATGCAGACAGAAGCTCCCTATTACCTGGTTTCAAAAACCCACTGTGGGCTCAGTGATGGGCCAGGGGGATGGCTTAGTAGGTAAGGGTGCTAGTTATAGAAGCTTAGTGATCCAAGTTCCATCCCTGGAGCCCACCTAAAAGGCCATATATGGTGATGTAGATCTGGAATCACAGTGCTCCTATAGAGAGATGGCAGGTAGAGAAGGGAGAGCTGTTCAGAAGCTCTGGGCCAGCTGGAGTCCATTGTGTCGCTGAACTCAGCATCTCAGAGACTCCACCTTGAATTAGATCTACAGCAAATCAGGAGCCCTGGGAAAGGTGACCCAGAACCTCATATGTGTGTCCTGGACGGGAACGATAATGTCAGAGCTCCAGCTGAACAGCTGAGGTAGCACACTCTTCTCTCTGATGAGAGCATCTCTCAGGCTATAAATGTGGGATTCTGTGAGGAGCACCCATCTTAGCTGTGGCCAGTGTGTGCTCCACAGCATCGCAGTCTGGGCCTGGAATAGGATACTGCAGTGTGTTCTGCGGTCCAGGGATAGGCATGACCATCCGCCATCACCACGCCCACCCGTGGGATCTGTGGATTCATCTGTTCAGGCTGACAAAATAAGTATCCCAGATTGAGCAGTTTTAAAAAATAGAAGTGTGTTGACCCTCGGTCCAGGAGGCTGAAATCCCAGGTCATGCTGCAGAAAAAAACGGCTTCCTCTTGCATCTTCCCGCTTGGCCTGCACTGCTCCCTGCTCCCAGTGCACTCTCCTCATCTGGCACAGTCTGATTTCTGCTATCGCAATAAACACCACTGTAGTGATATTCTGTCTGTAATCTAACAAATGAAGCTTGCCTGAAGACCAGAGTGTGAAGCTAAATTACTAGTTAGCCCATAGAGGCCAGGCCGTGGTGGCACACACCTTTAATCCCAAAACTCGGGTGACAGAGGATCTCTGTGAGTTCAAGGCCACCCTGGACTACACGAAATTGAATCTGCCTAAAAGAGAAACAGAGCTCACACAATGGTGATCCTAGACTTGGGATCCAAAGCCTTTAATCCCAGCCCTAGGGAGGTGGAGACGGGAGGGATATGGCTGGGCGGAGAGAGGAATATAAGGTGGGAGGAGGCAGGAGCAGATACAGTCTGAGGTTTTTTAGAGACAGCAGCAGTCTGAGATAGGATCCCCCCTTTGGTCTGACCATTGGTAGAGGTAAGAACTCTCTAGTGGCTGGCCACTCCGCTTCTCTGATCCTTTAGTATTAATCCCTAGAGCTGACTCTGGGTTTTTATTATTAAGACCAATTAGAATTCATGCAACATACCATAACGAAGAGCAACTTGAGGAAGAAACACTTTATTGGTCTTACAGATTCCAACCACAGTCCATCGTCAAGGGAAGTCAGGACAGGAACTCAAGGCAGGGACCTGGAGATAAGGGACTGAAGCAGAGGCCATGGAGGAAGCTGCTTATTTGCTTGCTCCCCATAGGTAGTTCACTTGGTCTGCTTTATTGTACAACCCAGAATACCTACCCAGGGGTGGCACTGCCCAAAGTGAACTGGGTCCTTCCATATCAATTATTAATTAAGAAAATGCCCCCATAGATATGCCTACAAGCCAATCTGATGGGAGCAATTCTTCAATTGGAGGTCCCACTTCCTGAGGGACTCTAGTTTGTGTCAAGTTGAAAAAGAACTGAATAGCATGCCACCTCTTCTCCCTCCTGAGTCCTCATCTCCTTTGCTTGGGACAACAGCCATTGGATTGGATGAGGGCCACACCAATGACCTCATTCTATTCAGGGGCCCCTTTAAGGACCTCATCTCTAAACAGTCACATCCCAAAGTGTTGGGTGCTAGGACTTTAGTGTAGGAACCTTGGGATACCAATCAGTGTCTCATAGCAGTGGGTGGCATGGTCTCACTCCCTGTGCAGGGTGGCTTCTCTGCAGATTACTCCCACCTACAGCACAGACGGCTGTGCTGCAGGACATGGTCATGGTCATTCAGAGAATGACTTGAAGTATCCCAGGCTCCAGAGAGGAGCTGGGGGTGCATCTAAGCCGGTGGGGGCTTGCACGGCATGCAGCGTGGTTCAGAGTCTAAGCACACAGGACAGAAATCTAAGCATTCCTCTAATTGCTGCCGGTTAATTAGCACTCATCTCAGCATTTTAGAGAGGAAAAGCCACTTGAGCACAGCCTACTTCTCTGATTCCCACTCCTTGGCTGGCAGGCACTGGTGGAAACGGCTCTCAGCCAGTGAGCCGTAAGGCCTCTGCTCTCCTGCAGACCAGCCACCAGAATCTGAAGGTGCATAGAGTCCAGGCTTTTTGCCTGTGAAAATATTCACCAGAGAGGAAAAACTTCGGGGGCATGAGAGCATTAAGGCAAGGGGCCTTAATGAGCCAAATGTCCAAGAATGGGTCAGAACTTCCAAGAATTCCATTGTTTCTGCTTCTAGTACTTTCACTACCTCCAACTCCAGGAAGCAGAGATGGAGTCAGCCTGACCGTCAGACCTGTCCCCAGAAGTCTGCTTTCCTAGAGGACCTGGCTATTGAGTGAACTTGGTGTCTATTTTAATTATTTTCTATTGCTATGATAAGACACCATGGCCAAGGCCACTTACAGAAGAAAGAGTTTTGGGGGGGCTTACCGTTTCAGAGGGCTAGAGTCAATGACCATTATGGCGGAGAGCATTGCAGCAAGCAGGCATGGAGCTGGCGCAGTAGCTGAGAGCTCACATCTTGATGCACAGGCATGAGCCATAGCGAGCTACCTGGGAGTGGAGTGGGATGTGGGATGGCCTTCTGTACACTGCAAACATGTGTTGCTTTAATTGGTTGATGAATAAAGCGGCTTTGTCCTATGGCAGGGTAGAATATAGCTAGGCAGGAAATCTGAGTGGAGATACAGGGAGAAAGAAGGTGGAGTTAAGAGAGATGCCAACAGCTGCCAGGGGAATAAAATGCAAGAGAATTACTGTTAAGCCATGGACCACATGGCAATACACAGATTAAATGAAATGAGTTGATTTTAATGTAAGAGCTAGTTAGTAATAAACCTGAGCTTCTGGGTGTTTACTTTGTAAGTGGCTGTGGGACCAGGTGGGATGCAGAAAAGCCTCAGTTACAGGAGTGGGCTTTTGAAGCCTCAAAGCCCAATCTAGTGACACTCTTCTTTCAAAAAGCCTATAAAAACTCCTTCTAAAAACAGTTCCACCTACTGGAGACCAAACATTCAACTATATAAACCTATAGGGGGACATTCTCATCCAAACCAACACAGTGTTTGTAACTGGTGTTCACTGTCAGCATATGTCATCATCAGTGACGTCATTAGTTAGGGAGTAATTTTCCTGAAGAGAGGCTCCTCCCTCTGTGCTGTGCCCCGAGGACAATTTCCATGACACCTTTGTGTTATTATATTCCATTTCAGAGCTGTGCTCAGTGTGCTCACTGTCAGGCCTCTTACCCTCCCTGAACTGCTTTCTGGAAAGTGGGAGTCTCAAGCACCAGCTCTCATGAACTAAAGTCAAAGTACATACGTGTACTGGAATGTAATCCCCAAAGCCACGTGTTGACAGTAGAGACTGATGATTAGCAGAGGCCAAGAGTGTGGGCTCCATGAAAGGGTTGGTCAGTGGAGATCTGTGTCTGTCCCCATAAGAGGATGGGATGGTCCATCTAATCTGTGTCTGTCCCCATGAGAGGACAGGATGGTCCATCT
>LOJH01021576.1:3655-20248 GCA_001685095.1 Ellobius talpinus
TTCTCTTTCTCTTTCTCTTTCTCTTTCTCTTTCTCTTTCTCTTTCTCTTTCTCTGCATATTTATTGACCAAATAGTGCATATTTCATGTAGAATATATTGTAAAGTATCTTTATTTAAAACATTTTAACAAACATGGAAACAAATTTGTATATATTTATGGAGTTGCCTGTGTTATGTTCACACATGGGAATGTCCTGTAATATTTAAATCAGATTAAACACATTTGTCTCATAAGTATTATTTCTTTAGGGTGAAGTCTTTCTAAGTCCTTTGTTTTACATTTTTAAGATGTAAAAGTGGGTTTTTTAATCAATACTCACCCAATGGGACATTATTACTTTATGGTGTCTGTCTCTTAGGTATTAATAATCATTAATAAACTCTTTTTACATTGATCTGCTAATATGCTCAGAATCTGGTAGTCACTGTTCTAATCTGATCTTCCATTGGATCTGTTCATCTTGCTTTCTGTGATACTTAAATTTCAGTTTTCTGTCACCTTAATATATTTTGGAATCATCTGCAGAGAGAATTTTAACTGATGCATTGTGTAGGTCAGATTGGCCTGTTGGTGTTTCTGATGGGATGGCATGAATGTTAATTATAAGGAACAACCCAGATACTGTGGGCAGTACCACTCCCTAGGTAAGGGATCCTTACCAATTCAAAAGGGGAGAAAGCAGCAGTCAAGGGAACAAACATGCATGCACTTTTTTCTCTTTAATCTTGACTGTAGTTGTGTTGGGAATAGCTGTTTAAAGTTCCTGTTGGATTGATTTTCCTACTAACATGGAATAAATCCCTGTTCTCCTAATTTTTGGTGTGTTTGTTCATTTTTCCAGAGTATTTTATCTCTAAAAAGAGACACCAAATGAAATCGCTGACTAGCTTTCTAGTTGTAATTGTGTGTATGTGTGCCTGTGATATCATCTCACCAATGCTAATGTCCAATGTGTTTATATTTGTGTGTGTGTGATATTTAAAGCTATAAATCTATAAAATCTTTGTATATATAGTGATGGCTCAAGATATTCTTTTACAATTTAAATGTCTTTTATTTCTCTCTATTGTGATATCTTTGGTCCAGAGTTTCATTACTATGTTGAAAGAATTCTTGCTTTTTATACTTTGGGTGATATTAACTGTTGGCTTAATTATGAAACTTTAATTTATTATTATGAGACCTTAATTTATTAAGATGTGGAATATCTATATCTAGTTTTTTCAGAATTTTTACAATACAGAAATCTCAAAATTTTTCAGATTCTCATCTTTTGTATATTTACTGAAATCTCCACATGTCATTGTTCTTTATACTTTTAATATTGGTATATGTATCATTTTCATATGTTAATCTCTTCTTGCATTATGAAATAAATTTGACTTTATTGTAAATATCCTTTTCTACATGTGGTAAATTCAGTTCAATGAATTTTCATTAAAGACAACTTGACTTGTATTAAGCAAGGAGAGGGACCCACAGCCATTTTTTGGTATCTTTATCTGGCTTGGATTTCAGGGTGACACTAGTTTTATGCAATATATTTTGAAGAATTTCCTTTTCTTCTGTTTGCTTTGAACAATGTAAGAATTGTTTTACCTGCTCATCAACTCTTTGAAATATTCCTTAGGGAGGCCATCTTTTCTTGGACACCATTTTCTGGAAGTCTCTCTGTTGCAGATGCTATCTCATTACTTGCTGTTGGTCTGCTTAGGTTTCCTAGGCCTCATGACACAATATTAGTAAGGCATGTGTGTCCAAGATTTTGTTTATTTCTTCTAACTTACTGTATTCTTTACATTGTTATATAAAACTTGTTTAAATATTAATAGAAAATAAACCCCCAAGATAAAAACCTGGCATAAAAACATATATTCATATTTAATATGCATTTTATGTGTGTTTAGATGATTATAAGAAAATGCATTGTAGGATTTTCTGCAACACAACTTACTAAATGAATCTCAGTATATGACTTTTAAATCTACTAGGAGGTTTTTTTTCTTACCATAATGGTAGAAGGAATAGGTAAAGTGTGATGCAGTCCCTTGGTGTAGGAAGTCCTTCTGTATTTGTGTTGCTTTCAATGGTTGAATAAAGAAACTGCCTTGGCCTTTTGATAGGTCAGTTCTTAGGTGGGCGGAGTAGACAGAACAGAATGCTGGGAAAAAGGGAAATGTGGGAGATGCCATGGTTCTCCTGCCCAAGACAGATGCTGGTTAGACTCATGTTGGTAAGCCACAGTCAAGTGGTGATACAGATTATTAAAAATGGGTTTAATCAAGATGTGAGAGTTAGCAAATAGAAGGCTAGAGCTAATGGGCCAGGCAGTAATTTAATTACTGCAATTTCTGTGTAGTTATTTTGGGTACAAGCTAGCCAGGCGGGATGGAACAAAGGGGTCCCACTCACGCACTACAGTCTAGTCCTTGCTTTATTTTCCAAATATTATACAGAAAGACTAAAATTGTAACTTTCAAGCCAACAATCTGTGGAATCTGATCTTATGTTATAGGGACATTTACTCTTACATTTTTTATCTTTACCTCCAGTATTCTAATTTCTATATATACATTAATTAAAAAACTCTCAAGCCTGTTAGAAGCTCAATGGATAAAGATGTTTGTTATTAATCCTAATGATCTGAGTTCATTACCTAAGACCCTCATTGCATGAAGAGAAATCAACTTCTTCAGGGTATCTCCAAACATCAGGATGTTTGCCATAACACGCATCTTTCTCCTGCCTAAGAAAAGAC
Organism: Ellobius talpinus; assembly: GCA_001685095.1. Lineage (NCBI taxonomy): Eukaryota > Metazoa > Chordata > Mammalia > Rodentia > Cricetidae > Ellobius > Ellobius talpinus. Next base: position 6,416 of record LOJH01021576.1, read on the forward strand.
CCAAATAATCACACAGAAACTATATTAATTATAACCCTGCTTTGCCAATGAGTTAGGCATATTCCTAGCTAGTTCTTACATCTTAAATTAACCCATTTCTTGTAATCTATTTATCACCACAAGGCTGTGGCCTACCGAGAAGTTTACATTTTTTTTTCGACAGATACATGGCATCTCTTGGATTCTGCCTGCTCTCTCTATATATCTCTGTTCAGGTTTCCTGCTTGGTGGTACTCTGCCCCAAACAGCTTTATTCATCGACCAGTAAAAGCATCACATATAAAGAAGGGCATCCCACATCATCTCTTCTTTTCTGTCTAAATAAAAAGAAAGGTTTTAACTTTAACATAGTAAAATTGTATATAACAAAACAGTTATTAAGAAAGAATTACAGTTAGAATATTTAGTCTATTTGTATCAGGAAAGTTTCATATCAAATTTATCTTTTATCATAACTAAGGGAAACTATAATTGTAACTATCTGCCTTCAACTACATCAAAACCTATATATATATATATATATATATATATNTACATGCATACCTAGGAAATATAGTATACCTCAGTTAATATAATATTACCTCATTAAACAGGAAGTACATTGTAAGCAAATTCTAAAATTCTAAAATGAATGAGGAAGGCATTGGACTATGAATAAAGCATAATGTCATTAGGAGTCATTTTTGTACATTTTTTAGGTGATTAATATTTGGTTTTAACCTAAGTCTCTGAGTTAACTAGCCTCTGTTTCTTGGTCACCCAATCTATGATAGGTATTCATTTCATCTCATTGAGTAGTCCTTAAGTCAAATCAAGTTACCTCCACAAATGTCATGCCATGACTGCCTTAGCATATCTTACAGGCAGGATACCATGCTATATCAAAGAGTTTAGGCTAGATTGGAGTTTTTTCTCTTTGATAGCATGCAGAATATCTTCCTGTATTAAATACAGTACTAAGTACAGTATAACACATAGGGTGAAGGCTCTATGTGGGTTCCCAGCTCAGCTTATCCAGACTCAAAGAGTTTGTAGTTGTTGTCTTCAAAAACTGGGTATTGTCATTAGTAATCTATATCCTTGGGGAGAAAAACTTGAGATTTTTTTAGTGATCTCTATGGGATACCTTTGGCCAATAACTCAGTTAAGTATAACTCAATCCTGTAACTAGAAACTTTATTAGGTGGTAAGGGCTGTCCAGTTGGATCTCTTTCTCCACTGTTATTTGGGAATTCATTTAGATCACATTTATATATGTATATATTTTAGGAAGCTCTTGCTGCATTAGGTTTCTGTATTATCCCTCAAATAGCCATCAATTTTAGCTTTCTCTCTCCATATTTCTTACATCATATTCTTCTTCCCTCCTCTTCTCCATTTGATCTTCCTGTTCTAGTCCCCTTCACCCATACATTGATAACTATATATTCTATATGTCTTTCCTTGGGGAAACTATCTGCCTCCTCCCTCAATTCCCTTACTATATAAGGAGTCAACACCTTACTTCTGTGTTTCTATGGATCGTAGTTTGCTCATCATTGGTCTACTAGCTAATATCCACATATAAGGGAATCATTACCATACATACCAACTCTTCCTGGGCTGGAGTTACCTCACTAAGTATCACTATTTTTAAGTTCCATGCATTTACTTTCAAATTTAATTGTTAAATTCTTTTTTTTTTATTTGTCCAAGTCTGGTTTATTTGGATTAGCATGATGATATCCAGCTCTATAGAATTTCCTGTGAGTGCTATGATGTCATACTGAGTGCCATGATTTCATATTTTTATAATTCCATTGTGCACATGTGAAATTATTGACTGATATTTGTATAGCAGACATTGCAAACTATTAACATTATCTTAAGCCAGCTGAATCTAGACATCATTTTGAATATTTCTCTATTATTCACCCTTGACTAATAGAATATCATTTTTAATAGTGACTAAGTGAATCCATATTTTATATAGTCAGGAATGTCTAGAGTGCCTCCAGTGGACCTGCTGCTTCACAAGTTAACAGTGAAGTACTTAACACATTTATTGATGATAATATCATATTTCAATGTCAAAGCATTAAATACCCTTCAATATAATTTAGCTCTAAAATATGTACTTGTATAATGTTTAATATATAAGATATTCTAAAGAGTTTGTTTTAGAGAGAGATAGGAGAAATTAAACTATTACATGTTCATTTATCTTTTCTTCCTCATGACTTACTTTTAATATAATTCTTTCAAATAATTCAAAATAATTTTTGCTGCAACTATTTTTTCTGGAGCCCATTTGTGACTGACACAGTAAGTTTAATGAACTGAAAACTGCTTAGATTAATATATGCACGTGAAATTCAATATTCACTTAAGAGAATAATGGGAATTTTTTTAAAAATATCTATGTTGAATCAATAATTATATGAAATAAATGTTTATTTTCCCAACTAATCTTCTTTTAATATCATAAATATTAACATAAGTATTTTATAATTCATAATTTATTGTTTTATTCTATTCCCAGATAATTCCTATTACCATTTTACTGGAAATAGATTTTTCTCTCATACAGTTCTTCCTAACCACAGTTTCTTCTCATTCTATTCCTCCCAGTTCCTCCCTTCTTACCTTGTCCCCACAGATCCATTTCCCCTCCTACTCATCTAGAAAGAAGCAAATCTCCAAACACAACAACCAAATGCAACAAAACAAGATGCAATAAGACACGTCAAAATACCCAATATGGAAGTTGGTCAAGAAAACACAAAAGCAAGAAAAGAATCCCAAGAGCAGGCAAAAGAGCCACAACCTCTCCCAATATTAGAATTCTAACAAAAATACTAACTATAACCATAACATATACTCAGAGGTCCTGGAAAATACCCCTGCATGGGCCACACTTGTTATTTCAATCTCTGTGAACCCATGTATGCTCTGCTTAGTTGATTCAGTAGGCCATGTTCTCCTGATGACCTCCATCCCCTACAATTCTCACAATTTTTCCTCCCTCTCTTCCATGGGTTTTCCTGTAGATGAACAGAGATTGTGCTTTCATTTCCCAACCACACACACTCAAGTAATCACACAGAAACTATATTAACTACAACACTGTTTAGCCCATGGTTTAGGTATATTCCTAGCTAACTCTTACAACTTAAATTAACCCATAATTCTTGTCTATGTTTAGCCATGTGTTTTGGTACCTTTTATCAATGCAGCATTCGTATATTGCTTCCTTTGTGTCTGGCTAGTGAGTGACTCTCTGAATTTCTTTTTCTGAGAATCCTCTTAGTCTTCTTGCCCTATCTATATTTCATGCCTGGCAACTGACCAATCAGTGTTTTATTAAACCAATATGTGTGACAAATCTTAACAGTGTACAAAAGCATTATCCCATATCAGTTTCCCAAGCACTTAGGGAAGATACACATGGAGACTATCAATTTAGCTTCTTTCTGTATAATGTCTGAGTGTGGTCTCTGCACATGAACCCACATGCTGTTAGAAGAAGCCTCTCTGATGTCAACTGGACAAGGCACCAATCTATGACTATAACAGAATATCATTAAGGAATAATTTTCTTTTTTTGTCTAGTCGTGTTTGGTTCTACTAAAGTATTTTGGGCTATCCAGTCTACTGTTTCTGACCACACAGGTAGTGTTGGGCATGTGTTCCCACTACCAGTATGTCATCAACTTAAATCATACATTAGTTGATCACATCCATATGTTCTGTGCCACCGCTTCCCTAGTGCTCCTACTATTGGTGACAACAGATGACATGTCTACTACTGGTAACAAGAGATCACACACACACACACACACAGCCAGTATACGAAAGCTTAAACTGTATAATGTTACCATATTGCTCCTCAAATGACCCTTAATTATCTATTTCACCCATATTTCCTCCCTTGTGCCTCTCTTAACTCCTCATCACCAGTTAATCCTCCTCTTCCATAATCCCTCCATCTATCCTTAATAATGTATTCTATTTCCCATTTCTGATGAGATCTATGCCTTCTAGTTCTTATATCTATACCTAACCTCTGTGCCTTCTAGTTCTTATATCTATACCTAACCTCTCCGGTTTTATGGATTGTACCTTGCTTATCAATGATATAATAGCTTACTTACATAAAAGACAATACTGCTGTATTTGTCTTTCTGGGTTTGGGTCAACTTTTTGAATACTTATCTTAAAATAAAATGTGGGGATAAAAGCAAAACTAACTACAGTACAGCCAATTTAACATTATGCACTGTTCTAAAGCACAAGCCAGTAGAAAATATATGCAACACATGACAATATTTCCTGTTTGGTATACAAGCTCCTCTGAACCAATAGAGAGCAGTTGGAGTCAGGGAAAGTGTTCAAGTGAAAAGCTAAGCAAAATTAATAGGAGCAAACAAATATTATATTAAACCACATTCATGATAAAAAGAGAATTAGAAATTTAAAAAGTGGAATAGTTATCAACATGAAAGACAAATGATATTATTTTATTCATATTTCAAGCTGCTATTTCATATGACATTGTGTGAGAATACAGAAAACAACTTCAGAAAGTAATTTAGCTCATTTATTTCTTTTTTCTTTCTTTTGTTTTTTCAAGACATGGTCAGACTGTACTAGAACTCACCATTTAGTCCAGGCTGGCTTCGAACTCAGAGACTCACCCGCCACTGACTCCAGAATGTTGGGGTTAACAACATGAGTCACCATCACCAGTGGTAGAATTCTTGCCAGCCTTTTACAATTTTAAAATACAGTGATTAAGTTTCCTTCTAATCTTATCTCACAGCAATAATACAATCATAAGCACAAACTGTAAGAAACTGCAGAAAGATCATCTACAAATCTTCAAGGAGGTATTATAATAGTCTTGAAACTTAAAATAGAATAAAAATAGTCATCATGACTATAGCCAAGCACAAAATCTCAAGTGTGAAGTCATTTCTCTATTCAATTACATCATATTTTTTGATTGCTCTGCATCAATATGTCCAACTTTCCTCATGCATAAGGTCTCTTTGAGGTCTTCTCATCTCCCATCCAAGGATAAAGAAATCTTGATCTATTTTCACAGTGAAAGACTGTCAACATATGTAATACTTTGTTCAACCCACAAACTATTAAACTGGTGAAAAATGACATTCATGCACTGACCTAGAAATCTATTGAGATCCAGAGAAATGTAAAGAGAAATTGCTCAGGTTTTTCAAATATGAGCATAAATGCATGTGCACAAACTCACACATGTACAGACAAGCAGAGATGTGGAACACAACATACATGAACAAAATACAAATGTCTTAAAATTATCCTAAGGTTGGATTTCAGCAGGCACTACCAAAACACTTAGAGTTAGATTTTATCTGTCATTTCACTACTGCTTTTTATACACAGTTAAAGTAATAGAAAGAAAAACTAAAAGCATCATTTTCAACAGACAGCTATAGAGTCTTCCCTGGAACAAATGGAGCATTGCTTTTATGATTCACTTCAAAACTGTGCCAAAGGGCTTGTTTATTTGTTTATGTAGCAAACTGCTTCTACCAAGAAAAACATGAGCAACTAATAGGAATGATAAATAAGCTTTCTTTTGAAACTTGTAATTGGAAGTGCATTTTAGAAAATGAATTTTGAGTCAGGCCATGGAGGCTAATACCTTTAATCCTACCACTTGAAAGGGTGTGGTAAAGACAGGTACATCTCACAGTTTGAGACCAGCCTGGTCTACTGAGTGAGTTCCAGAACAGCCAGAGATATACAGAGAAAACCTTTTACTGAACTCCAACCCCAGAAAAAAAGAGATAAATTTTGTCAGAGAACTATGAAATAGAAAGTATTGCTTATTCCAGACTCTTATTCTCAGAGTCTTTGTAGCCACGCAGTCAGGTCACTAGTAACTGAGCACTTTTATATATGTGTGGTTCATGTGATGTTCTGTGGGGAACACAATCTATGTTAGAAGTAGAAAAATTGAAAATACTTCCCATAGACTGTAATAATATATCAGGCATGATTTACTCAAGTGGGTATAATTGGTGCAAGTCAAATAGAGTAGAAATATTTTAGCATTGAAAGTGCCATTACTAGCGAGAAATTAAGTTATGGCACATTCTAGAAAGAATAAGAGACAATATGAGCATGAGCAACATGTGTGAATATGAATTATAGCAGGCATGATACTGTAAATGAAGTCTACAGGAATCATATGGATAGTATGTTAAGTTCTTTCTATTCTATGAAAAACAGTCAAAAATTTTTCTATGCAATTAAGTAAGGTAACCCATTATACATTTCAGATAGTGTAATAGCAAAGAAGACACCTCTGTACAGAGAGAAACTGAGGTTATAAAACAAAGAAAGTACTATTTATTTAGTACAGGTGAAGTAATATGGAAGTCACCAGCATGAAGAAGTAGTAAACCAATGATTTGGCATTTTATCTGAAGTTAAAAACAGGAAAAAAATTCAGCGCATCTATTCCTAAAAAAATATTGAAAAATATTAAAACAGCCACATACAAATATATACACAAACATTCATAACAGTTTTATGCATTATAGTCAAGAACCAGAATCATCCAAATGCCTCTAAGTGAAATTTTATAACAAACGTTAACCACTCTATGCAACACCAGTTATGAAGTGATAACATTCCTATACAGATGAACTTTATTTATACTGATCATATGAAAAACATAACAGTATATTCTGTATGAGTCCTTTTATGTTAAATCCTGAAAATGCAAGCAAATCTTTAGCAAAAGGAAAATTGGTGGTTTTTTGAAAGAAGAGGTAGAGGAGTGATTATGAAGGGCCCAATGGTACATTTGGGATAGCATGTTTTTATGTCTTAATTGTGGTAATGGCAGTATATTATACACATGTCAAATATTAACGTAGTCTACTTTACTGTATATAAATTATGAGAGAAAAAGAAGTAAACCAGAAATTATATATATATATATAATACCAGTTCATACATATCCATGGCAGTGTTTACAGCAAAGAGTAAAATATGGGGGTGAGATAATGATGTTTCTGTAAAAAGTCATCTTAGTTAAAACTTTGTCAAAAATCCTAGGGGACTGTAGAGATATTTACCTAGAAATTCAAATAAATAGAAAAGATGATGTAGACATTTTGAGTTTGCCAACTCCAACATGAGCATCCATGTCACAGAAATAAATTAGTGTAAAAGTCAACGTGCTGTTGTTCTTGAAGAATACTGTGGCCTTATCATGGGAATATGTATGAATGTCAAAACTTGATCTTCAACATGAAAATGCTGATAGCCCTGTAAAAAGATAAGCATATGAAGATGCATACTGAATTGCCATTTACTTAAAGGTATAATCGATTGTCTTTGACAGGCTAGAAAACTGTAACATGATGGGATATTAATGAAATAATGCACAGAAATACAAGTCACAGTTAGTGGTTAGCACCAAGGACTTTGTGGTTCGGGAAGGAAATAAAGAAATATTGTGTTTTGATTAGCATTTAATTAAGAAAAAATGTGTAGAAAATTGAGAAAATATTGCCACTTTCTGTGTAAATCCATTAAAATTGCTTGGATGATCCTTCTGTCTTAGCAGTCTAACTCACAGGCAAATAACAATAAAAATAAAAATGAATCAATTTAATATTGATGTTTCTCAGCTCTTATTAACAGTCCTTGGATACTTATTAACTAGCAAAGAAATTCTTTTCACATTGTTAATCAATCTGAGGTTTTGATTCTTTTTCTTTGGGGATTTGTATTAAGATAATATTAGGTAAATATACCTCTGTCTATCTGAGAAATTTACATGCAGAAGACATTTATATTATTTCACACATTCACAAGCATTTGCAATATTTAAAGTATCAAAAATTTGAACCCAGTCATGTAAAAATACTGCAATTGTTGTATAGCCCAGTAAAATCAATAAAAAACACTACAATTTTCATATACTACATATTTCAATATATCATACTTTTATTTATGACTAGCTTCCAACTCATGCAAATTCTACAGTTTTCAAGTTTCAGAATGCAGCAAGCACTCTAATTTCAATATATAACATTAGAGTATCGTAATATATATTTCAATGCAGTCATAGTTGTGCAATTTTGAACTTAACCTCTATTGAAAGATATTTGATTACTGTGATTTTGCAGAGGCTGTATTCCAATGTTTGCAATTTCAATTTCTCTTTCAGTGAAGACATGTGGCTCTAATCTTCAAGGACCAAGTGGCACCTTTACATCGCCCAACTTTCCCTTTCAATATGACAGCAATGCACAATGCGTCTGGGTCATCACTGCCGTGAATACAAACAAGGTAAGGGCAACCACACTTTAAAACAGTCATAATGGTGATGACGACAAGCTAGTGAGAACAGAACAGAACAGAAACCTGTAATGTCAGCATGGTTTCACAAATTAAATTTACACTTCCTATTTATATTTGAAAGAAATATACATGATAAAATTGAAAGCTAGTGTCTCTGCTTCCAATTAGTAACATGCAAATGGAGCTATCATTGATTTTTGATCATATATGTTTGGAGTTTGCAACCCAAAGCTTCTTTTCTTAAAGTAACTGTGGATTACAGCTCTTCCCTTGACATGTTTTCTGCTTGATGTGTCTTTCAGGTTTATCATGTTTTCATGCCTAGGTAACTTTCATTTGTGACTTTCTGTCACTAAAAATCATTCAGTAATCTTTTAGAAATAAATGATATAATGAGCTCAGAAGGAAGACTGGATCTATATTATGGATGTTTCCAGAGGTTGGATTTTCTTTTTGTTTGACCTTAACACGGGTAAGGCAGTATTGGACACTCTGCTCCAAACCAGATTATAAGATCAACTGTGAACAAAAGAAACCTAATTTAGAATCATTCTCTTGTTTTCATTACTCTGATTCTCTTTGAAAGCACATTTCTCTATTAGTTGTGTTTTGTTCTAGGACTTAAACATTCTATGTTCTCTCCAATTCCTTGCATCCTATATGTTCTCTGCTTAGAGTAGATGCAGCTCAGGAGATGAGACTATAAAACCATGTCAGATCATGAATTTCATAATGATGGATAATCTACTAAACATTTTAATTTATTTAAACTCTGATTCAATTTCTTTTTCTTTGAAATGCAATAAGTAAAAGCATGTATTTCCTGTTTCATCATGAGTATTAAGTAAAATAGCATGTGTTGAGTCATCTGTTCTGTTGGTAGATCTTTGGAATATACTATTAAGTGTTAGAAAAACTAAGCATTGTCTAAGAGAATGTGTCTGTTGCTAATCATGTTCTTGAAGCCTGACCCTAAGAGCCACTGGTTTGGTATGAAAATTATCCTTACTGGTCAATTATATTTGTTTTAATGGAAAACCACAATGATTACATCGGGAAAAAAATGAAAGAAATAGACCCTCACTAAATCAAAAATGCATTTTTTCAAAAGTAAGAAATAAGGAAAGAAACCCTTAATCAAACTCTCAACTACACAAGGAAAATTTTTCCATCAATAATTGTTATCAATTCAACTCAAAATAACAAATTAAAATTTTGTTAAATATATTCTTCAACAAAATTTTGGGTAATTTAGCAAATAAAAATTCAAAATCAGTTTGGATGATAAACTAAAAATTCATAAACACTTTGTAAATATGTTTGATGATATTTGCACTACCTAAAAAAACTTTTCTTCTGTTTTTAATACTCAGAAGACAAATTAAGGCAGTCATTTTTTTGCATTTATGAGAATCCTTGAACAATAGTTCTAAAATTACATAGCAAAATCAACAAAGAATTCATTTGATAATGAATGTATGTGTGCATGTATGTATATATGTATATGTTTTTATGTGTGTATGTACCAATTAAGATAAGTTTCAGAAAAAGCTGTAAGTATATTTCATTGAAATAAATATGAAGTAGTTTTATTATTAAGTATGGAACAAAAGCATTATATTAATGTGAGATAAGAAAAAATGTTTGTGTCATAGGAATCATATAAAACACAATCAAGATGAGGAATTATCCATAAGTATAGAAGACATTGGTCTTGGGAAGTTTAAATTACTGCCATCAATAAATTTTCTATAATTCTTAAGATTTTCAGTGTTCTCTCTATTTATCTAATATGATCTTATAAACATTTTTCCTATACTTGAATGAATATAAACACTAATTTTCATTGATAAATGTATCTCTATTTTGAATTATGCTATAGAATTTTTCAATAACTTAAATCCCAAATCATATTACTGATTATATTTTACATACTTATCCAATTCAAAATATGCATTAAAGTGATAGAGATACAGGAAGAAGGAGGGAGGGAACTTATGCCTTACTACAAGAATATGCATCTGCATTAATCATTTTTCCTTTTACATATGTACCATACATACACACAAAAAATTTTATGTAACACTATGAGTTTTAAAAGATAGCTTCAAAACACTTTTGGGGAGATTTATTTCCATATGATGCCTCCAAGAACACTTTATGAGAGACAATTGCTAACATACCATGCTAGCCCACCTCTCTATTGTTTGGTGTAAATCCCAAGTAAGTGTGGTGTCTGAATCTTAGGTCTGTATAACTGTCTTCATGAATGCAGTCCATGTGTATTAGTCACATACAATCAATCATGTTGTTATTAACATTGAAAATACATAGCTAGCTATCACATATTAAATGTGAGACACAAAATCTACAGAAATTGGTGTAAAAGATTCATCTGGACTGTTGCCCTTACTAACTATATGTTTATAGACAAAATCATGTGAAAATCAGTTATTATTTTATTTTGTATTTGAGATCTGCACATCCTATATGTGTGTGGTACTGATCAGCAAAGAGACTGTGAAATTACTAATAACTCAGAAGAATAACTTTCAATGTCTTGTATGTATTAAATTACTGCTACCTTGTTAAGAAACATATTTTTAGTCGCTTCTTAAAACAACTTCACATATTAATGCAAATGTATATTTAATTATGTGATGTGTGTCTACATTTTATTTTAAAATATTAAGTAACTAACTTATTTGGTCATTAACTATTTCTTTATGTTAAAAAAGCACAAAAATATAATATAGGTGCTAGAATTATGACTCAGAAGTGAAAAGTTAATACCGTTCTTGCCAAAGACCAGAGTTGGGTCAAACACCTACTTGGAATATTTCAATATTATCTGTAACTAGGGCATCATGACAATTAAATATTCCCACCTAATACAGCCCAAATAAATGTCCACAAATTAATTAATTAAAACCTAAAAGTGAAATATTTAGAAATAAATAATTTAGGGGCTTGGTATATGTTTGTATTTTGCTCCATAATTATTTCAGAGGATAAGATGGGGAATGTTTTACTCAACTTTGGAATTTGCTATGATTAGGGTTTACTTTATAGTAGAAAGTTAAAATGTCAAAAATAGTATTTTACTGATCATTGGATTGATTGTTATTTTTACATTAATAAAACAGTTTAACATCTTTATCTATTTCTTCTCTTAGAATTCCCTTATTTAAGTATTTTTCCAGTTGCAAAAGGAATTTAAATATAACTTTTCTGGTGAAAATCACATTGCTTCCATGTAAATAAAATAGAATATCAGAATAGAAAATTCCAAATTTATAACTAATGGGTGGGAGTTATTTAGAGGAAATAAGATAGGAATGTTAACCAAGAGAAATTTGAAGGAAGATTTCCTTATTTTTTTCTAAGAAGTTAACTCAGAGAAAAATCTACATGTATATCTACCTACTTATAAGTCATCCAATTGTTTGTTCAATTTTCAGTATAACGGTCTACCAAATTTCATAATATGTAAAGTAGAATATAAATTCCTCTGAATCAAAATGAAAAGTCTAGCTTCTTTAAACAAAAATAATTTCTGACTTTTCTGAATTAAAGACTTTCTATTTGTGGTATAAATAGAATGATTTAATGCTGTCATATTTTGAAGAAATTGTATTTATACTCGAATAAGAGAAAAATGTAGTTTACTTTCTTTTTTTTGCCTTATGAATAACATTGATAGAATATTTTTCAATTAAAAATAATAGGGTAAAATAAAACTTGCAAAATACATTTTGTGAGTGAGAGATAAAAAGAATCTAGCATTGTTAAACAAAAATGTCATCAGGCAGTAGCGGCACAATCCCAGCACTTGGGAGGCAGAGACAGGTGGATCTCTGTATATTGAAGACTAGCCTGATCTACAAGAGCTAATTCCAGGACAACCTCCAAAGTGACAGAGAAACCCTGTCTCAAAAGACAGAAAAATAACAAACAAAAACAAAATACTCAGAAATGTCAACTATATACTTCTTAATATCAGACACTGCATTTTAATAAAGGTAGAATTAATGTTCATTAAAGGGAATAGCATAATTTTAACCTAAAGTTGACATAAAATTAATCTAAAAATTGACAACGTTTTTAAGAAAATCTTTTCTGTGACTTCAATAATATATTTGACACATTTAGTACAGTGGAACTAAGACAAGCATTATTTTAAGCTCTCAGCATTCATATTCTGCCTGCCCCTCCAGACTTAAAACATTACAAGTCTAGAGTACACAATGAATATATGCTGGCTTATAAATAAATGCTGACAATATTTATATCAGATTAAATGAAACTCAAAGGAGGGAACTATTTCAGACATCAAGAGCCAGATAGGGATAGTGAGGACTGCATTCCAGGCACTAGGAAAGGTTTGGTCAGCAAGAGACATAAAGACAACATTAAAATGACAGGTATATGAGATATTTTTCTTGAGTTGCCTTTTTTACAACTCCAAAACCTGGATAATGAAATGCTCCTCAAAACAGCAGCTGAATGTCTTTGAGATGGCATGTCTCAGGCAGATTCTAGGCATAACATGGAGAGACAGGTTGTGCATCCATGATTTTAAGAAACATGTCCATCTACAGAAGGAAGTATACCACAGGATACGACAATGGTGCTTGAGATATTCCAGTCATGTCATGAGAATGAATGATAGTAGGTACCTGAAGGTAGCACTGCTTGGAGTAGTGCAATAAATGGAACTAAGAAGGTAATAGAAGAACCAGGATTTTTTAGTAATCAACAAAGCTACAACTATCAGTAAAATCTAAGCAGTGCACTACTGCCAACAGTGTAAACCATGATGTGGGGGTCCCCTCTGTGTGCTGTGATTACCATTTATGAATAAAGAAAACTGGACTTTTGTCTGCGGTGTCCTTGGACTACCAGGTGTCCCTGTCTCTGTGCTGAGGAGTTCCATCCAGACCGGTGAGTGTGTGCCATCCCCAGGGCGGACTATCCCAGAAGGGAGCACAGCGCCCCCCCCAGCTCCTGCTGCAGAGGCTTCTTTGTTACACACTACACTACCTCCCCCAAGCCTGCCCTATCATCTGCAAGGTCCTTGGCTCAGGAAGAGTTCCTGCTCCTGCACTAAGGTTATCCACCCAGAGGGGTGAGTGTCTGCTGGCCAGGCAGGGCAGAAGTTCCCCGAAAGGGAGTGCAGGGCACCTTCAGCTTCTTTTGCAGGGTCTTCTGTGTTCCACTTGACCCTGCCCTCCCCCCACATTTGCCTTTTTGTCTGCGGGATCCATGGACTACCAGGAGACCCTGTTTCTGTGCTGAGGAGTTCCATCCAGACAGGAACAGTTCCTGCTCCTGCCCTGAGGAGATCCACCCAGAGAGTAAGTCACAGCATAGATTGGACCAAGGCACCAAGACTCTCCTGGCTCCATTTGAAGGAAGAGATGGGTAGGCACTAATGCAAGAATTCCTCCAACAACCTGAAAGACAACATGACATCACCAGAATCCA
>LOJH01021577.1:16052-31152 GCA_001685095.1 Ellobius talpinus
TAGATTATATTTGTATATTATCAGGTCAGAACCCCTACTAAATTGTCAAGCATAAGGCAGCAACTTTTAGTAGACTATTTTGGAGTCCTCAGAATAGGCTTAAGACAGTTTCCTCGGAAAACTCATAAGAAACTATTTCTTTGAACAGCATCTAACATACTGGATTCAACCTTGAGAAAATATTTCTTAGTTATACATCTTTCAAAACAGATTTATGTTTAGAGGCAGTAATAAAAATGCCAATAATAGGCTCTTAGCAAACAAACCTATGCATAACCTGTTTGCTCTGCAGCTAGCTACACTGACTGCAATAGTTATAGATTGTTCAGGTCTCCAGAGAACATTTTCATTTCTCTTCCTGTATTGACTATTCCCAGCTTTTAAGCTGGTCACAAATGCAAACACAAAGCATTATGGTGCAGGAGCTAATCAGAGCCCTTTATGGAAGAAAGAAAAGAAGACTTAACTCTGGAGTTGTTTTCCCCAGAACTGAGTGGAAATACCTCCAGTTTTCAGAATGCGAGAAAATATAGGCACACATCAAATTTTCATGCCCTCTCTCTTCTTCCATGACATCACTACAGCATCTTAAACAGTTTTCTACATGTAATGCTGAGAATGTTCAGTGGACTCGTTACCTGTTTTAATTAATCTTTGTTAATTTCTTTGAAGCACAGCCTTGCTCATTCATTTACATACTGTCTATTGTTAGTTTCATGCTGCTGTGGCAGGACTCAGTTATAGTGCACACCTTCAGTCCATAGTGACGAAATAATCTTCTACTGGGAGCTTTACCGAACAAGATAGCAAGCCTGTGCATCAGAGTGGTGACACTGACTTCATCCTTCATAGGGCTAATGTATGTAGAAGTGTCCAGTGAGATGGCACTACAAATAACTTAGGTGGTATAATGTTGGTAGCTCAGAGTTTTAAAGATGACTCATTCTAAGGCATCTCATTTGTTGACACAGAGGTACAAATAGGGAGTTGTCCAGTGAAGACAAGTATGCCTTGCAGGTTTCACAGTGAAAAGGCACATTCTTGCATCTTTTATATTTAAATCACTCACCTACTAGAATTTTAGAGTACATAACCACATATTAGCAGTTAATATATATATAATGTTTATGTTATCTATAAGAAATCAAAAATAAAGATGGAAGGTAGCAAGCAGAAGCAGTATAATGCTAGAAATTGTTTCCAATCTTTACCATATAAAGTGTATGAACTTAACTTTCCGTCTGTAAGTTGGATATAATGATAGAGGGTATTTTTTTCTGATAATTTAGACATCTCAAGTCAGAGGACACTGGCAGGCACACCAAGAAGATTCAAGAATCCTCCATAAAATTAAGCATATAACTGTCGTGATAATATGAGATGTTTGATTGAGAAGTGATTCCAGAAAGACATGCGAAGTGGCAATTGGGGGACAATTAAGGAAGGAAGTCAAAAAAAAAGAAAGAAAGAAAGAAAGAAAGTCAATCAAACATTGAGCATGTGAGATACATTCCTGAGGGAAACCTCAGGGACAATGCACAAAGGACCAGTCCTATCTCTTGACAAGTGAAGTTGACCTTGTGCCATGAATGCTCTAAGGGACATTTCTTTGAGCAGAGGCACATTGTCAGACAGAACTGTGCACAAGTAAGTATACATGACACTGCCTTGAAAGATTTCCAAAACAGGTCTAGGACATATGGTTGAAACCCCAATTATTTTAGCAAAAATAAGCAATATTGTTTCCCTTTAATCCTAGTTCAGTTACACATATTCTAGTGCACAAACACTATAATCCAGTAACAGTTATACTTTCCTGAACTTTTGAAGTATCATTACCATGAAATCTGCATGTTTTTGTTAATGTTAATGACTACTGAAGTCCTGGAATGTTTAAAGCAGGCACAACTGTTTTTTTAAGCTCAAGAACTTATACAGAGCCAGGAAGCTACTGATAAGTATATATGCCCTAGGTGGTAGGGGATGTTTCACTGGGCTATTGAAAACAGAACAAAATTCAATGTTTTATTTCTATTAAGAGAACTCAGTATTGAGTACATTGGAAATGGGAGACATCATATCATTTATTGGGACTAGTGTTTCTGTTACAATAGGAGTTTAGATATGTGCCAATGCAAATATTATTAAAATATAAATAGTAATTATTGTAATATGTATTCAAGATGGGAGGCTCGATACAATCAAAGCACCCACTATTAGTTGGAAAGCATGAAGGCCTACAGAGGAAGGGAGATATGCATGGTTATGTACCTTCCATGAAGATGTTCAACAGTATGTAAATGTATTATATATATATATATATATAAAAGTGTAAATGGATCTACTTTGAAGAAGCCTCCCTTAAGCCAACCTGGGTCTCTAACAAAGAAGGTCCAGTAGGCGGTAAGTAGGCTCAGTATCTTCACTCCTCAGAGGTTGCTTTTCAATTATTTTGTCATAGATTTTGTGATACTGTTTGTGTGATACTCTGACATAAACCACTTAAGGGAGATCACTCATTTTAGCTCACAGATCACATTGCAGTCCACCTCAACAAGGAAGTCACAGCAGCAAGGTGATGAGGGTTATGGTCACCTTACATGCAGAGTGAAGAAATGTAGTCTTTGTACATTTACTTAATTTGATATAGTCCTAGATTTTTTTCCCACAGAAGGGTTCTGCCCACAAGAAAGACGGATCATTCTCTACCAATTTACCCAGTCAAGAAGATCCCTCACAGACATTCCCATTGGACAAATTGTAGGTGCTTCTGAATCTATCAAGTTGACAGCTAACACAGTGCTCTACCTTTGGTCTTAAAACTCAGAAGTGTGTCTCAAAACAAAAACTGGTTTTAGGAACGTTTTCATCTCTGTCTGCTCCTTACAGCCCAAAGACCATATTCAAGTGTATACTTAACCATGTTTAATGTCAACTGTATTATTTTAATCTATACCTTATATCTCACAGCAAAGAAGTACAGATGACCTGTGTAGGGAAAAGTACTAATTTGAGAAAATCCTAGATGTATCAGTTGTTATTTTACTAAATACTCAAATCAATCAATGTTTTAAAAAAATAATCGTTTCCAGGTATGTATCCTTAAGTACTGAAGGTAGAGACAGACATTTCTCAAAAGAATAGTAACAAGAGGAGAAGAGAAGTGAGCTATTCCTGGAACTGATCTGGGATTTTCAGAGAATTCCCATAATGTTGGCCTTAATGATGGTGGGAAAGACTTGTGTATTCACTAATTCAAATGAGAAATTCGTGAGTAATTCTTATTAGAAGATCAGTAGCTCAATTTTAAATGTGATATTGGCAAAATGTCTATGAGATTATTAACTCTGATTCTGGTATACAAAAAGTTCAGGATGGAAGTATGAATTGTGGAGCATTAACATATATACATATTTTGCACCTGGTGGTTGGATGGTAGCAACTTGATTAAGAATGTATAAGCCCAAAGACAAAACTAAGAGTTGCACATAAAACTCAGAATAGTAGCTGTTTGCCAGCTGAAGATATTTTTCAAAAGAGAACCTCAACTTCTGGATTTCAAAGCAAAGAGCAGTGAAAGTAGTTTCCAGTATAAATGGTTTGGTGTTGAATGGAAGGTTAAGTTCTCAAAATAGTGCACTGAAAATAAGTTCAGAATGTCAGTCAAATACTTCTCTGAGGACAGGTATAGGCATTAAACTTGAGCATCTGAAAAACATCATATAAACAGACTTTCCTACAGGAAACCCCCTATCATTGGTTGGAGAAGTCCAATTGATTCCCCCAAAATATAGTCGATGGTTTCCTCAAAGTTGAGACTAGGAACCTACTGCTAAAGATGCCATGCACGCTTAGGACAAGGAACTAGAGTGAATCAAACATGATCTGAATAAAAGTCTTATTTCTACAGTCTAGAATATGCTGTCTGAGCTGCCAAGGGAGGGAAGCAATTGAACAGTCCCACCCAACTTCAATGCCTACGAACTGCAGCAATGACCAAAATGGCAATATGTCTACAAATGTGCAGTACACAACACTCACATGTTGGTAGTAGCCAGTGGCTATCTAGTTTGAATTAAGACCCATTCAACCAGAAAGAAATAACTTCACAGGACCCTAGCAAAGGACTACAGAAAACTAATAACTTCTACAGAAGGAGAATAAGCCTCCCCTAGCCATAAGGCCCCTTTATTATTCAATGTAGAATAATTGTATACACACAAACAAAACTGACTCAACAGGTTTTATTTATATATTTATGAATACATGTATACACATATTATATATATTTACATGATTTAAATGATGCTAGCAGATTGACTGGGTAGCATGGGAGGGGTTGTTGGAGGGTACCTGGGAGTGGCTGGAGAGAGGAAGGGAGAGGGAAAAGTAAGGTAATTCCATTTCAATTTTTGTTTTGTTTGTATTGTTTTTCAAGACAGGGTTTCTCTGTAGCTTTGGAGACTGTCCTGGAACTAGCTTTTGTGGATCAGGCTGACCTCCAACTCACAGAGATAGCCTACCTCTGCCTCCTAAGTGCTGGGATTATGCCACCACTGACTGATTTTATTTCAATTTTTTAAAGGAAAATAAAAGACAAAAACAAGCCTTTCACATTCAGCCCCACTAAGGAAGTTATCTTTGTGCCTGGAGACCTGTGCAAAAAGCTGCAACTTTTCTATTAGCTTCCCACTGATGTTATCACAAAGCATTTCCTACCTAATTACCCAAAACACCCTACCAGTTTTCTGGTTCTGAATATCATAAATAAATAAATTAATTAAATATGGGTTTCTGAGAACCAAACTCAAGGCATCTTTGGGCATTAGACAAACAGAAGTTTGCTGGATATTGTTTAGTCATTAGCCTTCTACAGTTTCTGAAGGCTGAGCATCAATCACCCTGAACTCATGAGTACATTCTGTGTCTACTGCCCCAGCCTCTGCTGCTACAATCACATCTCCTTCCCTACAAGTCTCTCAAGCTCTTGCCTCCCTCTCTCTGGTTAAGGATTCATGATTTCCTTGGATTCGCTTAGGTGTTTCAGAATCATCTTATCTCAAAAACATCTTGGTGTGCTAGAGCCAACATAATAAAATGCCACAGACTGGGAGAATTACCAGACACAAGATAATTTCGTATAGATTCATAAATCTTCAAGTTTGAAGTCCATTAACTAACTATTAGGCTGAGTAAGGTACCAGAATGCTGGTTCCTTAATTATCCTTGCATATGGATGTCCTTCACATAGTGTTCTTATGGGATTTCTACTGTGTGTGTACATCTCTGCTGTCACTTTCTCTTTATATAAGAAGCCAGTTACATGAAATAAAGATCCACTCTCTGACCTCAAATAACCATAATTATGCATTTCCTTTTTTTCCTTTTCTGTTTGTTTTTCTTTTCTTTCTCTTTTCTCCCCATCCCTTGCATCTCATCTAGGCTGAAGATCAAACCCAAACAGGAAGCAGAGTTCCTTGCGTGCTAAACAATTACCCTTTTAAAGGCCTTATTTTCAAATCAAGTCACACAGATGTTTAGAGGCCAAGCTTGAGAATGTTAATGAGATACTTCAGGTATTACCAATCCTTAATTTGACTATATTAGCAATGTCTTCTTGGTAACCTGCTTTGTCCTTTGAGATTTTAAAGAGCTGAACATTGCCATTTGGAAGGAGATATTTTTCTGGGAATTCCAACCACTGAAATGTTTGCCTTTGGTGTACCTCTAATTGCTAACACTTTCTTCAATTTGACTATCCTGGTTTTAAAGGGATCAGCGAATTCCAATAAACTGGACAATGCACATCTACTGTTAAACTTCCCCAAATTGTTTTTCTTGGGACGGTCAGAATAATCTTGTAAAACTGCAAACCTGGTCATGACACACTCTAAATTGATACTTAACAGAAAATCTCCTATAAGAAGATCAAATTAATGTGACTCAAAAATTTTACATTGTGTAGCTCTTCTGGAAGTCTCTGTGCCTAGCCATGCTGTCTGTATTCAGTGCCCAAACACACATACCCATCTGCACCTTACCTCTTCTATCTTTGGAAATTTGCACAGGCTACTCTAGCTCCTTAAGCTGCCTTTCTTCAGATTGGTCTAACTCAGTAATTGTAGGATTCTGAAAATAAGTTAACAAAATGGATTGCCAGGAACCCTTTATCTCAAGATACCCAGAAAGACAACAAGAACTGNGACTATGTATAAGTGACCATACAACTCTGGTAGGAGAGCATGGGGATGAACACAGGTACTCTGAGAACTGGGAGGAAAAAAATGGTCAGGAAGTAGAGGAGGAAATTCCTGCACCTTTTTCCCTTCCCCCATCCTCTTCTAGTGGATCCAACCTGGAGGTACAGTGTAGTGAGAAAGGACAGGATAGAGGTAATGTCACCTCTCCATAGATTATTACAGTAATTTTCCCTTTATTACACTTTTAATAAATATAGTTGTTTTCATTTACAAAAGCCTATTACTAATACTTTCTCATTATCTTAGGGTCTAATTTTGTGATGCCAAATATTATACTCAATTTATCTGCAATTGTATCTCTGATTCCATCCTAGGCCAGGCATACTGAAGAGACATAAGAAATAGAAAAGAGGTGATTGAGGGAAAGGAGAAAAATCAATCTGATCAAGAAATAACTATATTTTACTTTCATTCTGTTATTCTCTGTCATGCCCCATAATGGTATCCGCTTGGCTTCTTTAGGGAGTCTATGTTGATCCTTGCTAAACACTTAGATTTAAAAGTGGCAAAGTTGGTTATTGTACCATCCAATAATGGTAGCACTAACTCCTCTAGCTACCCCATTGTCATTCATCTCCTAAGCTTTGACAACACATATGTGGTGGGCTTTCTCTTCTAGTTCCCTCCCATTTCATATAGCATATAGGGCACACCCTAAATGACGAGTGCTAAGCTGTGAAAAAAATGGGAGAAGTTGAATGATGGGGACAACATGACTTAAACATATTGAATTCTCATACCTTTTCTCTGCATGGGAAATTGTTTATATTCTATGAAAAATCTCTTTGGATTCCCCAGTGAGTCTCTCTTCAGGTTATACTATATCTTATCTTTCATAGTCATTGTATGCTATGGTCAGTCACTGAGCTCTACATGTTAAAATAAAAAAATATTTCATACAAAATCCAGTTGCCACTTATTCACTCTTAAAATCTATGAGGGCTGGATAAAGAGTAGGAGGTAGATGATAGCGCACCTGCTGTTGGATCATGTCACTAGACATGGCAGGGACTCTGCACCCCTGAAATATCAAATAATGATCTTGTTACATAAACAAGACCTAAATAATGACAACACCAGTTAACAGGAAACATGGAAAGAAGACATTTCATGAAGTGGCATCCCTAAGCGCAGAGCAGCCGGCAATCAGTGTCGGCTCAGAGAGCGTGAAGAAGCCTTTCTGGAGGACACACATTCTGATAACTTATCCAGTTCCAAGTGCTCAGCCTAAAACATATAGATGTAAGAACAACAGCCAGTGGGCTTGGTGTGTGTGTGTATGAATGGATGGATATGTAATAATGACAATGAGAGAAGAGGTTATGAACTGAAGAGAGATGGAGGCTATGTTACAGGAGTTAGAGCTGGAATCAAGGGAAAATGGATGGAAATCATGTATCTACCATAAGCACATAGAAAATTTTCAAATGCAAAATTTAAATTAAAAAATATTGGAACCAATACAATGCTTACAAGAGGGTAAATGAATTATGATGTGATCCTTGAACATACATGAACAGATTAAATAAAAAACTATGAAGGGTGAGCACTTTATTAAAAAATACCTGCTTAGTGAATCCAGAACTATTTTAATGGGATTTGAGGCATATTTTTTTTCTTTCTAACAGTCTAAGGTTAACAAAAATCGAATCTTATTGCACACACAAGAAAACATCCTTGTATTAAGTATTTTGACATTCACTAAATGTCAGCAGTTATGATTGAAATTTTGAAGAGCTACTAAAGAAAACTGTAAGTAGAGCCAATTAGCGAAGATAATAACAAATTTAATATTAGTAGTTAAATATCATCTTTAGAAAATGTGTTAATGTATAGAGCTTTCTTTAGAAATATATTCTGACAAGCTAGTTTCTAGCAAGCATACTCAAATAATTAAGCTGTGTGAGAATGACTGTAAATATTATGGAAGGTTTGCCAAATTTCCAGGAATTAAATGAATTCCGAAAACATAGTATTAAGTATAATTCAATGTACCATTGATGGTTTGGAAGGAAACTGGGAGTCAGGACTGACTCTTCAGTATCATAAACATTTATTGGGTGAATAAAGAATCTATTCAAGAAAAGAATGGCTAGAAAGATGACAGACTGATAGTCAAAAGGTCATTGCACTGTTTAATGATGTTGCAAAGGGAAAGAAAAACATTAATTTCCTTTTTTCAAATCATATTGAGTTGCATAATTTTATTGAAAGTGTTTGATTTGAAACTGCAAAACAGAAATCATGATCCAACACCATGTGCTTGCTGCCTCTTACAGTATTCCTATGTTTACCTGGAAATTAACAGCCAACCTCCTTCCCAAGGCAATTTATGACCCACCAGCAGCACAAGGGGTCAGTTTTCTTCCTCATGTGCTACCTCCAGCATTTGTGTTCCTGAGGTTATTTTAAGCCTTCTTGATGGATGTGAAACACTTGCTTGTTTTAATTAGCATTTGCCTAGTGACTTATAACATGGTAAACACCTTCCCACATGCTTGCCTTTCACTTTATGTAAGTTACAAAGAAATCCATATTCATATAATGCCTTCATATATTTTAACATTTACCTTTATTATTTCTAATTCTATGTACTTTTGTGTGTTTGTGTGGGACATGTACACATGACAACATGTATGGAGACGCATCCCACAGCTGTGAACCTGCAAGCAGTTGTGAGCTACCTGATGTAGGTGATTGGCACAAACCTCAGACTTCTGACAGCAGTATATCTTATTAAACTTTAAACCAAATCTTCAGCCCCTCTTTTTTTTCCATTTTTAAGTTGTATATTTATCATTTTATTATAGTGGCATAGAAGGTGTAAATATTCTACATAAAAATTTATTATTGCATACCTAATTTTCAAAGAAATTCAATCATTCAGTGTGTTGTCTTTTCATGTTAGAGAATGTTTGACTGTTTTGATTATATGTTTGATTACATGTTTCAACTCATCATAGTGCTTTTTAATTTAAAATGTTCATCTTCAGTAATACTGTGTGCTTTTTGAGATGTTACCATCAGAACTTTCTGGATTTCCTTTTGTTTCTGGCTGTCATTCTAAGAGCATGATTTCCTTTAGAACTTTGGAAGTAATTATAATGGCTGCTCATTATTGTCCTAGCAATATTTTAGAATTTTAATTCTTGACACATTCATTTACTTATTCATATATTTATTATAATTATGTAAAAAGGAAATCAAGGAATAAATACAAGACACTAAAGGATAACAATAATCATTTTTGTTATCCTTTGTTTTTTTTCATAGAAAAATAAACTTTTGAATTCATGTATGCCTGACAGTGAGGGAACCAGCGTAGAACCAAACTAGACCCCTGAATGTGGGTGACAGTAGTATGATGGGGCAGAGTATGGG
This sequence comes from Ellobius talpinus, assembly GCA_001685095.1. NCBI lineage: Eukaryota > Metazoa > Chordata > Mammalia > Rodentia > Cricetidae > Ellobius > Ellobius talpinus. Next base: position 25,694 of record LOJH01021577.1, read on the forward strand.
GCCACTGGCAGCAAGACCAGGCTTTATCCTTACTGTTTTTTCTGGCTTTTGGAATTCATTCTCTCTGGAAGGATACCTTGTTCAGCCTAGATATAATAGGGTGGGCCTTGGTCCTGCCTCAAAGCAATGTTCTAGACTTTGTTGACTCTCCATTAGAAGCCATTCTTCTCTGAGGAGTGAATGGAGAGTGGAAAAGAGGAATTGGGGGGGGGAGTAGAGGAAGCAGGAGGAGGGGAGAAACTGGGAAATGGATTTGGCATATAAAATTAAAAAAAGAGTTTTTTAAAAAATAAATTTAAAAATGGTAAACCAGAATAAGAAAGAAAAGAATTCATGTATGATGACTTTAGAATGAACTAAGAAAATATACATTGCACTTTATTTAATGCATTATTATATGTGCACTATTTTGGTACACATCAAAAAATATATCTAACTTTATTGCTCAGTGGTACTGGGGCTTATATTTCTGGGAATTTTTAATTAATTAATGTTTCTTTTCATTCATTATAACTTTTTAAAAAAATTAAAAATAACTTTGTTAGTGACAAGGGTTTGAAAATTACTTCCAACCCTGAATGAATTTTAGGGTGTACTTTCTGTTTGGCATGACTTGTGGATCATGTAACATGAGGCTATGATAGGCTACAATGATATGATATGTTTGCCAAAATAGATATAAGAAAAATAAAAACTGGTGTCAGACAATTGTCCAGTAGTTAGATACACAAATCAACCAACATAAGTCATACCCCTAATATAAATTAATAAGTCAGAATTACCTTAGAAATACCTAAAATAGTACCCTTTTTATCTTCCCAAATATGACTTTGCACAGATTTTTAAAACATCAGGTGAAAGGTTAATTGTGACTAAGTGTCATGTAAGATTTAATATGTAAACATATGCTGTTTTGAGATGTATGTGTAAGTGGAAAGTTCATTGCTTGAGCATACATAAGGCATGATATTTATCAGATACTGGGTTATGCTGCATTCTTCCATGGACCGAGTTTCACAATGAAATAAAGACTGAGAAAATGAGAACCCCAACTCAAAGTTGTTCAGTCCCATAGAAACACACAGAGGCTTTTTATTAAGTATAAACTGTTTGGCCTATTAGATCAGGCTATTATTAACTAGTTCTTGAAACTTAAATTATCCCATGATTCTTGTTTATCTTTAGCCACATGGCTTGGTACTTCTTCTCAGTGAGGCATTCTCATCTTTCTTTCTCTGTGTCTGACTGGTGACTATGTCTCTGCCTTTCTTCTTCCCAGAATTCTGTTAGTCTAGCTGCCCTGCCTGGCTACTGAACAATCAGTGTTTTATTAAACCAATATGAGTGATAAATCTTTACAGTATACAAAAACATTGTCCAACATCAAAGGATTAATCATCATAGTTTCCATTCAACATAGAGTCTAGATAGTGAAAAATAAATCAGTCAGAATTTGAGAACTGCTTTACTGCTTTACTTTCTAAGATACCAGGTTACTGCAGTTTCCTTTGAATCTTAGCAACCCATATGAGTGAAAGGTTGTAACAGAGTGGAATGTTTACAGCACAAACCTTTCCATGCACACTAGAGCTGACATACTTTATTGGTGGGTCAATAATCATTGTATTGGCAAATTTGGGGTGCAGAGGGTACTTATCTATCTATAGACAGATTAGAGAATAATATATAAGAAGTAATTTGAAATGACTGCACAATTGTTAATATGTGTGGCATGTTGTGTAAGATGTTGCTTCATTAATTTATGTTATTCAGTGGAGTGTAGAACAACCACAGATGATTGTAACAGAAATTTTCTTGGGGGGGCTAGGAATACAACTCATTGTTTCTCAGAGAGGAAAACTAAGAAAACTTATGATGTCCCTCAGTGGACTTGTAGAGCTAAATAGACAGTATGGTTTTTTGAAGAGCAGTCAGAACAGTGGAAGCAGTGCACTTCATTGCATGATCTGGACTTCATCATTTTCAGGGTCAAAAATCTACATAGGCCAATCCTGTACTTTCCCTGCCTGTGCTATGCCTGTGCCAGAGTGGGCAGGCTACACTTCAAAACATTTCTGGTTTTGTTGGCTCACATAGAAAAACAGTTGCTGGAAAACACAACAATCTGAGTTTCAATCTACAGAACCCATGTAGAGGTGACCACAGCAACACACGCATCCCTATAATCTCAGGCCTCCTACATGAGATGTGATGTGAGAGTCCCCTCTGTGTGCTGTGATTACCATTAATGAATAAAGAAACTGCTCTGGACCTATAGCATGGCAGAACTTAGGTAGGCAGGGAAAGCAAGACGGAATGATGGGAGAAAGAAGGGCAGAGTCAGTGAAGCCATGGAGCCACTACCAGAGTCAGACATACCCGAAACTTTGCCAGTAAGCCACTGTCATGTGGTGATACACAGATTAATGGAGATCAGTTAAATTACTATGTAGGAGTTAGCCATTAAGAAGCTAGAGCTAATGAGCCAAGCAGTGATTTAAATAACGCACAGGTTCTGTGTGATTATTTCAGTTCTAAGCTGGCCAGGCAGCAGGAAATCAACAAGTGGACCTCCCTCCAACAGAGATGCAAGGCAGACACAAGAGAATCACTAGAAGGTAGCGAGCCAGCAAGCCTGGCACATGCAATAGTGACAACAAAACACACCTTCTCTCAAAGTAGAAGGTGATGACTGACACTCAGGGTTTCCCTCCAGCCATACCTCAGTCACCATGACACACAAGTGCGTAAACACATCATACAAACTTATAAATCCCTTAATAAATAATAAAAAGCCTCATCTATTATGCTTTTTAAATTATCCCAAAGATGATACACATACGTCAATGCCAAATTTACCTCTGAATTATAAATTTATGTACTGTATAATAGTGTAGATAGACATCTTGGGTCAGAATCATAGACTAGACATTTTATAAGCATGAATATATAAAATCTGTCTCCCTCTCTCATTCAATTTTATCATATAAGTCTAGTTCATATACCTATATAATTTATCTCTGCAAATAATGTACATACTCTTGTTAATATTAAATAAATTATTAAGCGTTGATTCTGGTACAGTGGAGATTGTTTTCAAAATACTATATCATTGCTTCATATGCACTGTGACTTTATATATGCAATTTCATTTTACTTGGAAAAATTATACCATATATTGCTTAAATATTGCCTAGATAATTAAAGTCCAAATAGGCCAAGAATTTGGTTATAAGCTATTTTTGTCAGCATTATTGAGCTAAAATTTGCTTTTCCAAAGTCAGAAAAATGAAGTTCTGAATCCCAATAGCTTAAAATGTAACCACATTTTGAAAATGACTTTAAAAGACATGAAGCAAAATAAAACCTACAGAGTAGGTCCTAATCCAATATTGCTGGAATCTTTATAAAATAGAAAGTTAAGGACATAGAAAGTTAGAAAGAGGTATGGTGGGAGGAATAAAAAATGGAAGAAAGGATAGAGGAAGCATATATACAAAGATAACAAAACCATCCATAAACCAAAAAAAGTGGCCTCAGATTAAACCAACCACTATTTTGACCTCTGACCCTGTAGGAGAATAAGAAACATGACCGTGATAAGTTTAGATTTCAAGGACCTCAGTCTGTGCTACTTTTTGCAAGTCCTAATAAGCTATTAATTCATAAACTAGATTTAATGATGTCTGGAATCAGAGTTAGCTATATCTCAAACTTCCATAAACAAACTCAGTTTGCTAGAGTAATTTAGCAATTACTCAAACTTCCATAATTTAGCAATTACTCAAACTTCCATAAACAAACTCAGTTTGCTAGAGTAATTTAGAGTATTTAGAGTAATTTGGGAAAATCTCATTATACCACCTGTTAGTTGAGGTCTTGCAAGAAAGAAGTCACAGTGCTACATGAATTGTCCAAGAATTTATCAGAGGAAATAGGTGTCAGAGAGAATTGTAGGTAAGTCTGAAAGAGTCAAAGCAGGAAGCAAGTCTGATCCCAAGTAAAAGATGGAGAATAAGAAGTTGGAGGATATGATCTCAACCACCATGCTGTATAATTGCAGCCCTCTCGGGAGCTTAGGAAACTAGCCCGCTTGAAGATGAGTCCCATGTTCTGTGTGGATAAGCCTACTCTTTGTCCGCTACAGACTGGGTCATTCTTCAGAAAAATTTGTAGGAGACATGGCCACAATTCAAAAACTGTATGAATAAAGCAAGCATGAATTGCTCAGCTACATGTTTGTGCAGAGATATAGGCCAGTGAGTCCTCATAGACACCTCATCCTCTAATGACATGACAATGTGAAGTAGGCTGAATTTCCAGGGGTGAACTGTGTAGAACTCTACAGGAGAAGGTAGTACATATAGTCATAAAATGCACAGTATGTGAGTGTGTTGAGGGCCTAGAACCAGTAAAAAAACAAAGTAATATAAAAGCAAATAAGTGACAGAAGAGAAATACTACCCCTTTCTTCTGCAAGCTTGCAAAAGAGTCAGGCTTGTACATGCAAAAATCAATGATACAATTGGCAGTAATCTTTGAAAAGATGTTAAGTATTATGCATTTTATATATATATATATATATGATTTTTTATTTAATATTATGTACACACATGTTTATGTAGGTACATGTACATAAACATCTGTAAGCCAGAGGTGATCCTCCATCAAGTCTTCTTGTTCTGACATACTGTTTCAAATTTTGTAAACAATTTTACTCATTGAATCTGCAGCTCACCAATTCACCTGGGATCTGGCTGTCTTTGTCTCCCACATTCACTTCATCCCCAAGACTGACGGTACATGTGTGCACTGCCTCACCCAGCTTTTCATGTATATTCTGGATAATCTGAAATTACCCAGGTCTGCAACCTTGTGCTATAAACACTTTACTGACTGAACCATCTCATCAAGCCTGAATTAAGTTATTTATAATGTACTAAAATAACCTATAAGTGATGCATCAAAACTGTGATCCAGATGATAATATTTCCTAGGCTAGTAATGATCTCATTTGGAGTTAGAATGTTTAGGAACTGGCCCATAGTAAAGCAAATGCAATGAAAACTTTTAAAACTGACTGGAGCTTAGAGTACACCAGTATGATGAATGGTGTCATTCTGATCTGTCCTATGACTTTATTAATGGAAAAGAAATCAATGCCAAAACAGAAAAAAAGCTGTTTTTGAACTGAAATGGAAATTTGACCTCTACAAAGAACCATTATAGCTACCCTGTCAAGACAGCATTTTCCTTGTGAATTTAAGTAAATTTTAATATTCTTTCTGAACTTTTATATTTTAAAAATGTTTGATTCTGATGAGCTCATTTCTTTACTAATTTTTAAAAGCCTATGGCATGTCAGATTGTTAGAGGAGGGGGCTGCTTGCTTGTTTCTAGCTGCCCAGACCCAAAATAATCACACAGAAACTGTATTAATTAAATCACTGCTTGGCCCA
>LOJH01021578.1:9663-20247 GCA_001685095.1 Ellobius talpinus
AGATCCGCCTGCCTCTGCCTCCCAAGTGCTGGGATTAAAGGCGTGTGCCATCACTGCTCAGCAGAGTCCATGTTTTTAAATGACAATAGGTACAATAGAAACTGCAACCTTTATTTGCCTCTAGGAGAAATTATAAAATTTCTTTGGGTTTTATTCTTACCCTCTCTTAGTATCTGGCTATTATCTTTCCTAAGAATATTTTAAAATTAAGTAATTTTATATTTTTACATCAATTATTAGTTTGTGGAAATAGTGATTTGACCTAAATAATAATCTAAAGATCTCAACTGATTTCTGTTGACAAAATTAATTTACTCATCAAATAGACACTCATGCCCATTAAAAGACGTTAGCTCTTTTATTCAATAAAGTGACTGGTGGCTCAGCAGCAATGTAAAGGAAGATGTGTGCCCAGGAAGATGGCAGAGGAGGAACTGGAGGTCTAAAATAGGACGTCATGAACTGTAAGCATTGTGGTTGGTGTTATGTCGCTGGTGTGTAGAAAGGAAAGAGGAACATAGACTTGTCAAGACTCATTCCTGACTTGGGGGGAACAGAAAATGTTTAGCTATGAAATGTGTGAAGTCCCTTCTCTCTTTCCACATTGTGGAATATTGGCTTGTTCTGCCAAAAACTTCCCAAGCATCTTCAATGCATGTCCTAAGACATGAAGCCTGCGTGGACAAGCAACTCTGCCTGATTACGTGCATAGCACTGAATATTCCAAAACCAATCTGGCTATGGAACTTTGGGGCTCCTTTTGCCTCTTCCTTGACTAAATGATTCTTCCCAGGAGGTGGGCAGGGAAAGCAGCTTTCTACCACCAGTTCTGTGAAGCCTCTGGCTCCACTCTAGTGAAAGAGGCTAGCGCCATTGCCTACTTCTGTTCCTTTAATGTTCATGATAATGACTTGTGTTACCATTACAAACTCTGTATGTGGCTGAGAGCTTCACCTGCCCTGATAGTTGGGAGACCTAAAGACCTCAGAATTCACAGAGTTCAAGGCCCCCTTTGGAGTATCAGCTCGCCACCCACTGTGCTGAGGCACAAGCTGTTCTAAACCCAGAATCCTGTCTGTCAACATGTCCTTACAAGTCTGCAAGGCAGATGACAAACCCCCTAGTGTGTGTGAAAGTGCTTTACAAACTGTAAAGTGCTGTGCATATGTTAGCTGTGACTTTGATTAAAAGTATCTAGTAAATGAGCACTGGAATCTAAGCTACCACCCCAACAGTCAGGGAGCAGCCTGTCATGTATGTTCCTGGAGCAGAAATGTCACTTAAATTTTCCTCTAGTTAAAAGACATTGCAGATGCTTCTTTTTCATAGTTAAGCTCTAGTAGACTTATAATTAGCAAGGCACATTTCTGCAGTTGAAGTGTGTGTGTGTGTGTGTGTGTGTGTGTGTGTGTCTATGTATTTGTAGGTGCTATCCTTAAAGTTTGCACACAACTCTTGTTTATTGGCCTTGGGTCAGGAGTGAGGCCAACCTACTTCACAGCTGGGGATACTGAGACATTACTAAGAAAAAGAAATGGGACAACACCAGGGGTTGCCTCTTTCAGTTTGTAATGTGATAAATCCAAACAGTGCTTCTTTGGGGCTGAACCTCCTGCCTACCAACCCCTCTGTGATTCCTCAGTGAAGACTGGCTGGGAACAGAAGTTGAATACAAGTACCTTATAGGTGCAAACATATACTCCTTTTTTCCATCTCATACTGATGACTGGAGAAATATCTATCCCCAACTTCTCTCATAAGATACATAGAGATTTTAGTCATGACAAGATAAGAGAAGTATAGGAATCATACCTATAAATGTGCTAACTTTTATAATATGACATCTCATCAGCATCTATAAATATTATCTTAAATTTTGATAATTGGTTGGTATGTTTTTTAAAATGAATATTTCTTTTATCCTAATTTCCATGGCTCAGAAATTCAGAATTAGCATAGCAGAGTGGTTTCTGGCTGAGAGAGCCACGAGATTGCTGAGAACCAAGGACTGCACCATGCAAAGACTTGACTGAGTTACAGAATCCATTTCTCAATGACTTCACTTAGAAGGCTATTGACAGAGCTCATCTCTCCAAGCACTGTTGACCTCTTAGCTGTATGGCTGCTTGAATATCTTCAGAGCATTTCAGTTAGTTTCCCCCAAACCATGACCAGTGGGATTAGCAGCAATTTTTGTGACCTGGTCATGTGGTGTAGTGGTGTCAGATGAGACTCATAACAACCCTTTAGCCCCGTTCCATTCTTAAGTGCAAGTCACTGCATATAGCCAACATCATCAATAGGGCCATGACAGTCCTCACTGTCCTTCATAGCAGTATGAAGGTTTGAACTCAGCCCCTCTCTCATACAAAGCAAGCACATCTCTATTTGGACAATGACTTAAGTCTGGACACTGAGAAACAACCTTGTTTTTATCTTCTGATGGAATTAAGAGAGGCTCCTAGGAATTCCTGAGATATTGCTGACTGGGTACCTCCAACGGGTGCTCCAGAGAGCCCTGCTCAACTAGGTCAGGAAGAGCTATGGTGTTTGTTTTTATGAGAATGAATTCATACAGATGTCTGATTATCCCCAGACTCTGCACCCTAAGCAGCAACTGTGAAATGGATGATTCTGAAAGGCAAAAGGACAGAACAGGAGAGAGCAGTCATCCCCTCCAAGAGTGTCTTAGAGGGCCTGGAGACCGGGGCAGGTGGAATTAGCCTATGAAAGCAAACGTGGAGTTCATAAAACTAGGAAGTGGGTCAGTGGAGAGCCCTGGAACACGTGTCTCAGTTCCTGTGATAGAAAGCCATGACCCAAGAACCAGTATAAAGGGTTAATTTCAGCTCAGAATTGAAGGGAAGTCAGGGGAGCAGAAGCTTGAAAGTGCTGGTCATGTGGTGTACACGGGGACAGAAAGCAATAAACGTCTGTTGCTGCTCAGCTCACTTTCTCCATTTCATAGAGTTCAAGAGCCCCTGCCCAAGGAATAGCCCCACCCACAACTAAGATGGGTCTTCCTACATCCGTTAACCGGACCTAGGGAATAGCCACACTCCTGTCTAATGGCCTATCCCCCAATCATTCTGGATTCAGCCAAGTGTACAGTTCACACTAATCATCCTTGCTTGCTTCATCTCCAAGGCTGCTACCTGACAGCAGAAGGGTCCATGCTCTCATTTTTCTCTTCTAAGTGTTAAAAGCAGGAGTCCACCAAAGTCTTTGCTCCAAGGGTAACCTAGAGATTGTGTCTTACAGGGAGCGCCTACAGTGAGCCCGGAGGGAACAAACCAAGAAAGCTAGTAAAGATACCTGTCCACCAGTTTTATCCAGATGAAGCAGAGATGGGCCTCTCTAATGACACAGAAAGGCTTAGAAATGGTAAAATATTCAAAAAATCATTACTTTTAACAAAAGATAAATTGAAATTTAGAGAAGCAGATTAGAAACACAGATGTGGGAGCTCAATCTGCATGTTTAGTTGATCAGGTGCCGCGGGGTGTGAAGTTCAAGGTCAGACTTGGAAATGCATTTAGATCTTGGCATACTACAGTGCTAGGGACCTCCAATCTGTGTACTCATCCTGACGTGCATGCAGGCTTCAGCAACCTCAGCACCCAAGATGCCAAGATGCCTCGACTTCTGAGAAAGCCCTGGGATTCTCGGCACCAAACAAAAAGAAATGGGACATCCAGCTGTGCCCTATGCTCCCCAGAGTCCTCTGTGCTGGTGAACTGTGGCGTCCCTTGGTAGCTCTGGACAATGACCTGCTGGGGTTTCCTCCCCTTAGCATCTTTGCTCTCCCCAAAGGCTTCCCACCTCCACACCAAGTTAGAAAACTGGAGAGCACCTGGCCATACTGTTCGAACCCAAGGAATCTCACTGCACAGAGCAAAGATCACCCCCACCGCTGCTCTTTCTTCTTGTATATCCAAGAAGATGAAGGGGAATTGCTATCTGTTTTCCAGGCACTGTGTCCTCTCCAAGGGAATGCTCAGCATTCAGCCCCACACAAAGGCTGCAATTCAGCTTGCTAGGGCTGAGGGAGGGAAAGAGCTCTGCTGTATATGAAGAACTCAGTGCCTGGTGACTTAATTGTAGGCTTTGCTGTTTTGCAGTTAATTAAAAAATAATAGCCAAACGTGTTGCCAAGAAAAGGAAGGGATGTAAAATTCATTTAATTCACTTAAGAACTTTATGCTCAAATTTTCCAAAGTAGTGCTTCTATAATGGCTCCTGAAGGTGCTCTCTGGAATGAAACCAGATATTTTAATTCACTTGTAAAAGTAATTTCAGCCTCGCCCTCACTTTGTGCCAAATAAAAATGAATTTTATAGTTGGAGAAAATTTAAGCTGAATATCGAGCAAAATTTCTTAAAGTAGACATCCGTTGGGTCCTCCAACTGTCTTTTCTTCTATTGTATTTTTAACTCCACTTTTCATTTGAAGAAAGTTGCAAATTGATGTGCCGCTATAAGAAATAATAGCGAGAAATTCTCGTTCCTTTGGTTCTGTTGGTCCCAGTGGTCAAATCTTGAAAAGCTTGGCCATGATATCTCAACAGGAGAGTCTGCTGTTGTTCTTTGCAGCCACTCTCAGTCCCCACTTTCCACTCATGGTTTCAATTGTGGCAGCAACTAATCCATTCTCCACGCAAAACACAGCATTAAATGGCTGGAGACATGGCTCTGCCTGTGAAGCGCTTGCTGCCCAAGCATAAGAAACCGAGTTCGTATCCCCAACTGTCCCCAGCAATTGTATAAAGGCTCCATGCTTGGCATATGCCTATAATTCCAGCTCGTGGAGATAGACACAGGAAGATTGCTGGGGCTGACTGGGCAATCAGTCCAGCCAAACAGGTAAGTTCCAGATCACTGAGATACCCTGGCCCAAAACAGAATGTGGACAGATATTGAGGGAGATAGCCCTTACCAGCCTTTGGCGGCCACAAGCAGTGCATACACATGCATTTACATCCAAAGGCTCTTGTGCATGCAGGTGAACATGTATACATGTGCACACCACAGACTCAGTGTACAAATAAAGGCACATAGCTTATAACTTTTGAGACTTGATCTATTTCTTTTCACCAAGCATAGTTATCTAGACATCCAACTAAGTCACGGCACATGTCATGACTTGGCAATCTGATCTTTCTACGGCCAGGTGAGTTTGGTTTATGTTTCTCTAACAGGTTATGGCGAGGGACACCTTTTCTCATACTTATTTGGCATTTTTATATCCATGCAGGTTGAAAGTCTTTTTATTTTCGCTAATTCTATCTATATTATTTTTATTATGTATGTTCTAGATATTAGTCCTTAGCCAGATATTTAATTTGTAAATACTTTATTTTAAATTTTAAATTCATTGATTGATTTGACCTCCACTGCATGCTGGTGGAGGTGAGATGACAGCTTGAAGAAATCGGTTTGGTCCACTGTGTGGACCCTGGGAACAGAACTAGGATGATCACTCAGTATCTCTAAGCCACCCAAACAGCCCATCATAAGTAGTCTCTTACATTATGGGTCCACTGAAGAGTAAAATCTGTAGTTTTATGCAAATTACTTCATTAATCTTCCTTTGTGGTTCACATCTTTGGTATCAAATTTAAGAACCAAAATTTGCCTACTTCTAAATCCAAGGGAAAAAAATCTCCTTTGTTCATTATAATTTTGAATACATCATGTTCCACATGCAAAACTCAGGTGCACTTCAAATTCACTTGTTTGTAAATGTTAAAATGTGATCTATAGCCTGGAGTGGCTTTTATTTTACTTTACTGAATTTCTTTTGTTTCTTTTCTCAGTACTCACTGAGCCTAATTGTATGGTTCTGTGTGCTGCACCTCCAATGACTCTTTCTAGTGGTACCCAAATGATTTCTAATGGTAAGCCTAGAAACCGAATCAGCAGACTAGACTGGCTGTTCTCTGTTAGAACAGTGTCCAGCCAATCTCCTTACTTTGCCTGTCCTTCTAAATGTTAGGGTGATCCTGTCTCAACCACAAACAGTTTTGCAGGGATAGCTGCAGACATGTTTAAACCCATCTGTCAATTTGGGGGAAATTGCCATCTTTACCATGCATGTCTTCTAATGCCATGCCATGGTCAGCCTCTACTGAAAACGCTGTTTATACTAGGACTGTGAAGACCTAAAAGCTTTCAGGTTGTCATCATGGATACACACCTAGGTGCTTCGCCCATGTTAATGGTTGTGAGAGGCTGGCTTCAGCGTCCAGTATTCGTTGTTGCCCAGTGGGAACACTACGACCCTCTGCTCTGCGGCTGTCAGCACTTACCTCAGAATGCAAGAAAGATTGTGCTTTAGTATTCATTTTAGGTTCAGTGAGACATTTCATTTTGAAAATAAATGTGTTGCCTACAAATAGGGACCCAATAGATAGGTTTGTAGATGCTCAGATCAAGTTGCAGAAGTGTCTTCTACTCTAATGTTGCTGACTTTTCCTTTCCTATTAAGGATACATGTTGGCTTTTACAGATTATTTTTCTCATGCAGTTGATATGATTTTATGATTCCCTATCCTTAGACTATTAAACTGATTATATTAATATTCAAATATAAAACAATCTTACATCTCTAGAATAAACTCTACTGATTATGATGCACTTTTGTGCTACTTAATTCTACTTGTCAATATTTTGCTAAAGAATTTGAGTCTATATTTAAAATGCATATTGATCTGTAATTTGATTTCTGTGTGTTCTAGCTCACCCTAGTTTTAGAATAAGGTAACACCAGTGTTATAAAATGAACCAGAAAGGTTCTGAACCAGAAATGTTTCTTCACAGAAACAGGAAAGACAAATATTTTAAAATTGATATAGAATCACCAAAGACCCCAGATAGCCAAAGCAATTCTGGAGCAAAAAGAATAATACTGGAAGAATTGCCATACAAAGTTATTCTCAAAATTGTAGTATAAAATGACAAATTTGTTTTGTAAAACAATTATAGGATTTTCAAATTATAGTCCATGTGAGTGAGTTACGGGAGGTTCTCATGTGGTTCACGACATCCACGTGTCAGACTTCATGGTGTGCAATGTTCATGCCTTTTCTTTTCATCATGACACCTGTTCTCATTCTTTATTATATTTTACTGAGAATTTCATAAATAAATAGAATTCTTTGGTCAAATCTACATCTAGCTCTTCCCTTCTAATCCCTTTTCTATCCCCACCCCGACTATAATTCCCTACCCACACCTTATCTCTCTTTTTAAAAGCACACCAACTCCACGGAGCATAGCATGTGTGTTTATGGGTGTAGGACTATCCACTGGAACATTGGTAATCTCTCAGGGTCCACATCCCTGAAGAAAACATCCCTCCTCCCCTCCAGTAGCCATCAATTCCCAACAGCTCTTCAGCTAGGGGTGGAGCTTCAGGAGCCCCTCCTTCTTTCATGCTGGGATTTCAGCTGTCTTGATCTTGTATAGATCTTGTGCATATAGTCATAGATTTTATAAGTTCATGCATGCATCAACTCTGTCCTATCCAACAATTTCCCCCCTGTGGATATCCACTCCCTCTGGCTCTGACAAAGGTTTCCCCCTCTTCCATGATGATCTTTGAGGTCATGGTACAGAGTTGAGCACTGGAAAGTGTCTTATTCTCTATACATTGACTACTTAATGATTACACCATCTGCTGGGATATAATCTGTGGGGATAGTATAAAATCAGGGGTCAGTTATTGTTTCTTCTCTTTTCTGCAGAAGTGTCTTTTTTATTCAAAAGTGTTTTTATTTTTACATGCCAACCACAGTTCCCTCTCCCTCACCTCCTTCCACTCTCCCCTCTTCCCCAACCCAACCCTCCATTTACTCCTCAGAAAGGGTAAGGCCTCCCTCCCCTGGGGAGTGAACAAAATCTGGCATATCAAGTGGAGGCAGGATCAAGCCTCTCCTTCCCTGTATCAAGGCTGAGCAAGGTAACCCTCCATAGGGAATGGGTTCCAAAAAGCCAGCTCATACACTAGCGATAAATCCTGGTCCCATTGCCAGTGTCCCCACAGACTGCCCAAGTCACAGAACTGTCACCCACATTCAGAGGGTATAGTTCGATCCAATGCAAGTTCCCCATCTGTCAGTCCAGACTCAGTGAGCTCCCACTAGCTCAGGGCAGCTGTTTCTGTGGGTTTCCCATCATGATCTTGACCCCTTTGCTCACATAATTCATCATCCCTCTCTTCGACTGGACTCCGGGAGCTTGGCCCAGTAGTTAGCTGTGAATCTCTGCATCTTTTTCCATCAGTTGCTGGATGAAGGTTCAATGATAACAATTAGAGTGGTCATCAATCTGATTACAGAGGAAAGCCAGTTCGGCACCCTCTCCACTACCAGAAGTGTCTTTTAACATCCACGGGAACAGCTAAACTGTGCCGTCCCACTATGAGCAGGGAAGTGTAGATAAGTTATTGGACAGAACCTAATGGCTTGGCCATAATTACTTGTTAAAACCCTAAACAAATCATTTCAGAGATCACAGACTTTCATATCTTTCCCAATGCCTGGATGTTATTTTCCTTGTGGAGGAAACAAATGAAGATGAAACTTAGAAGCCCACTGATGGAACCCACTTCCTTTGAAAATTTAGAGAATTAATGGACAACAATGACTCTTACTTGAATGAAACTACTAAACTCTATGTCCTGATATGATCAGAAGATATATATTACACCTTTAATTGGAAACTCCCTAACACCATATAATATCATTGGAAACCCCAAAACTGGGAAAATATTAAGAAGAAAACTGAAAGGCAGTCAGCAATTCTCACACTCACTGCAGCTTTTGCTTGGTGTCAAATATCTGTTTATGGAGACAGTTGGGAGATGCTTAAAGAAAGAACACTGCTTATACAGGATAGATGGCTAGAGTTTAGGATTGCATTCTGTTTTTGCAAAGAACCTGAGTTAGGCTCCCAGCACAAGTGTCAGGTGACTCATAATTGGCCCTAACTCCAGCTCCAAAAGAATTTGTCATCTTTGGTCTCCAGTGGGGACCTTCATCTCATGTGCACATATAAACACATAATTAAAAATTAAAATTAATGTTTTAAAATAAAGAACACAAGTATACATAAAAATAACAATGGAATTGTTCCACTAATAATTCTGAGTTCTCCATCCTTCGACTTTCAGTTATATGCCCCTGAGCTATGCTATCAATTTCTAGGCTATCAATTTCCTCATCGGTGAGGAAAGAAAGAGAAAATGTCTTTTGAAGCATCTTCTGGGTTGAAGTACATAATATATCGGTGCTTTGAGGAGCTCTTCCTGTCTTCGATTGGAGTTTGGGATTGTCTCAGACTAGTGACAGGATTACTGCAATATACTAAATCAAGGCAAGAGAGAAAAAGGCTCTGAGTTCTGTGAAACATACTTAGTAGGGACTGTGAAAACAACAAATCTGTTGAAAAAGCAGTATAGGACTCCAATTTTACAAATGAAGACAAGTCCAACATTAAACTAACATTTGCAATCAATTTTTAGGGAGAATAAAGTATTCAGTTAAGGCAAGATGGAGTACCATGATGTACAGCTACATAACATATTTGTTAAAAAAAATCAGTCTGTGCCTGATACTCAGCCAAGGTTGGACCAGGAAGACTCTTGCCCTCAAAGCCCCTACAACAACACACTGCTGCTATAGAGAATTCTGGATTTAGGACTTTGAGATTTAGCATAGAGGATTATGTAATGTAGTTGTGAATTACAGAATCATGTCCTTATAGAGAAAAGACCAGGTTTGCCATTTTACTGAGGAACTGATGAAAATAAAGAAAGGAGAATTGGAGAATTCTCAAAACTTTTCAAACTTTAAAATTTTGCGGATAGTTCTTTCTCTAAAAAAATTTAAGATAAGCCTCTTTAGATATATGGGCAATCAAATAATCTAAGACATCTCTCAAGAGGGCTTTGTCTAGATAATTTTTATCCCTCAGACATCTCCAGCCAGACCTCTTGGGTACAAGCTTTCTTTTCTTTATCTTCATGTTTACAGCATAATTTTCTGGCTTTTATCCAGAAGAATTTTTAAAACTAAATGTACTTAATAGAAAACAAAATACAAAATAGCTCTTTTCAGAGAACAGAAATATTTAATCCTTTCCCCCACATTAGGTTTTTGCTTTGTCCTTAGAGCACGGTTTGGGACTCATGAGTGTGCAGTCACGATTTGTTCATGTGTTCACCACCGGTCCTTCAGTGAGGGGTGGAAGTAGAGCATTGAGAGAGAAAAAGACACCAAAGGCCACATCTCAGAATAGATAGTCATCTGGAGCTCCAACATTTCTGGAGTCTATCTTGTGACTTATTCAAAATTATTATTTATCATAATTCTGTTGATAGTGCTAGGGATGGAACCTCGGACAATTAACACAAGTGCCGAGGCCCACCCTCTGCCCACTGTAGTATTTCTTTCCAGGGTCGAGAAGTGCTGACAGAAGTGCATCATCCAGAAACTCTTTCAATAAAATATTTATACTGTAAGAATTCTATAGCACGATATTCATCAGTGTGGCTATAGGATGGGGCCAGTTGAGGCGCCCTCTC
>LOJH01021580.1:0-20247 GCA_001685095.1 Ellobius talpinus
CAGTGCTTAAATGAACACAATTTGTGTGTTGTTATTTCGAGGTATAAGCTAGCCGTGCGGGAGCCCTTTCACTACACTGGGGTTCCACAGTGCTTATTTGTCTCCCCTAGGAAGACCATGGCTAGTAGACAGGGGAGTCATGGGGTGCTGCCCACATGTTAGTTAGCTTTAACTGTCTCTTTGACACAACCTAGAAGCGCAAGAGGGGAGTTTCAGTGAGGAACCTATCCAGGCTGGCCTGTGGGCATTTTGTAGGGAATGGACTTGATTGTTAGTTGACATGGGAAGACCCAGTCCATTGTGGGCAGCACCATTCCCTGGGCTTGGCATCCTGAACTGTCTGAAGAAGGAAGAAGTTAGCTGAGCTGGGTGTAGTGGTACACACCTTTAATCCTAGCCCTCGGGAGGCAGAGGGAGATAAAGCCAGGACTACAGAGTGAAACCCTGCCTCAATAAATAAATAAATAAATAAATATTTTGAAAAGTAATAATAAAAAAGAAAGAAAGGATAAAAACCAAGTTAGTGATGCAAGCAGGCAGGATGGGTACATGTTTCTCTTTGCCCTTGACTATGGCAGTGAAGTGACTGGCTGTTTGGGGTTCTCCCTGACTGCACCTCAATGGTGAACTATACCTGAATTGTAAACCAAATAAACTCTGTCCTTCTTCTGAGTTGCCTTCTGTCAGGGTATTTTACCACAGCAGCAACAATGAAACTAGAACCCTAATCTTCACAGCCCACCACTGCACTCACAGCTCCTGCAGGAATTGTCCACTAGAGTTCAAAGTGAGGCCAACAGCACTTTCTAAGAAAGGTCAGGACTTTGTCTTCGGGGGCACAGTATTTAACTGTAACCTTTATTCAGAAGAAGAAAAATGCCAGGGAACATTAACACCTTTAATGCAAAGGTCAAGGGCCGGGGAAGGGAATGAAGCACAGAGCCGGGTTTGGCCAGTTTGGCCAGGCCTTACAGAAGTCTGCAGCACTGCAAGCCTGGCTCCGACCTTAACCTTTGAGACCTGGACCACAGCCCGGCATTGGGCACCAGTTTGCACAGGGCTCGAGAGCTGGGATAGCAAGACCAGTTTCCATCTCAGCCTCTGTGGACAAATGGTTCATGAGAGTGTGAAATTTTAAGTAGCAAATTCCTAAGCCCCACTCAGATAAGTGAGCCCTCTGGAGCAGGCTGGCCGTCTCTGCACCTTCCAGACAATTCCAGTGCAGCCAGGCTTGTTCTCTTGAAACTGCAGGTCTTCACTATTTACATCTTCTGTGCTGACGCCACCCCTTTACCCTCAAATCCTGCCCTATCTCTACCTGCTCTCACTAAAAGAACTTCCCAAGAATCCTAAGAGGGGACAAACTATCCAGTGACAGGATAGGTAGGTTGCTAGGCCCAATGTCAGGCTGGCTGAGCAGTGTAGCTGCTTACTTCAAACTCTGGACACCCCATCCCTGTTGTTTTGGCTTCCAAGGAGTCTACTCCCTCAGCTGGTCCTCATATGACACAATCAAGAAACTGTTTACCATTGTATAAAGGGTTCCCAGCTGACATGTGCAAACATAAAAGTGTCATCCAGATGTACATAATTTCCCTCTGTGACTTCCTGGGAAGGCCTACTTATCCTTATGTTCTTACCACATCCCCTGGGAACACAAGAATCTGCTGAGCACACGTCTACAGCGCC
The DNA here is from genome assembly GCA_001685095.1 of Ellobius talpinus. Classification (NCBI taxonomy): domain Eukaryota; kingdom Metazoa; phylum Chordata; class Mammalia; order Rodentia; family Cricetidae; genus Ellobius; species Ellobius talpinus. The sequence continues at coordinate 1,690 of LOJH01021580.1, forward strand.
CACCAGCCTGGATGCATGCCACCCTCTCTGGGGGCTCAGGGGAACCATAAAAGCAATCTAACAAGAAAGATCAAGAAAAATCTGGATGGAAATGATTTTCCACAGCCACATCACTCTAAACAATACCTTCCTCCCTTACTACTCTCTGGGTTTTGGCCATTAACCATTTCTTTCCTCTCTCTGTTTTTTGATAAGGTCTCACTATGTAGCCCAGGCAGGCCTTTAAATCACAATCCTCCTGGCTTCACTCAAAGGTCTGGGATTATGGGTGTAGCCACACTAATTAGCCGGTTTTTTGTTTTTTTTTTAAGCTTTGAATTTTTAAAATGACACAAGTGACTGGGGATGCAGCTCAGGAGTAGAACATGTTTTAGCAAAGAGGCCCCAGGCTCCATTCTCCACTCCACCCCCAACAGAACAAGATTACAGCAGGCAAACATTCTTCCTGTGTTTGTATATACGCCTCTTGTATTTCTAGTTATCTGTACACTATGGTCTGGGGTGTAGCTCGGGGCAGATACAGCTCAAGGAGTCCTGGGTCAACCTCTAGCACCACTGTCCCCTCACCAAATCTACGGAGTTTCAGTTCACTTTTAAGCCTAGCTGAGTAGACACTACAGACAACACAGTAAATTTTTAATTACTTGCCATTTTGTTGCCACAATTACTTTCATAAAAGTTCTGCTATAGGCTGGGAAGATGGCTCAGTGGGTACAGGCACTTGCGCTGTGAGTACACTGATCTGAACATGTGTAAACATGGAGGGAACCGGCTCTACAAAGCTGTCCCCCGACCTCCACGTGCACGCCATGCCACACATGTGTGATTTCTCCAGCCCTACAACAATTCATCTTTAAAAAGTTATTCTTAAGAAATAACTGTTAGAGCTGGGCGGTGGTAGTGCACGCCTTTAATTCCAGCCGGGTCTACAGAGTGAGTTCCAGAACACAGGCTCCAAAGCTATACAGAGAAACCCTGTCTCGAAAAACCAAAAAAAAAGAAAGAGAGAGAGAGAGAGAGAGAGAGAGAGAGAACTGTTAGTATTCAGGCATCTGTACTGGCCTGCTCTTGGGGTCCTGACAGGCTATGTCCTCAGCTGTAGTCACAAGAGCACCTCCTGTGCACATTCACTACGTTCCCTTTTAAAAGGACCCCGCCCACCTCCCTTCTCTCTTTCTCTTTGTTCTTTTCTCTCTCTATTTCTGCTTGTCTCTCTGCCGTCCCCCCACTCCTGTCTCTCTCTTCTTTCCTGCTGCTCCTGTCCCCAGAGGTTGATCTCCCCACTCCCCTTCCCTCTTTTTAGGTTCCCTTTCCCCTAATAAAAACCACTCCACATGAACTCTGTTGCAAGGCGTCTTTCTCTCGCACAGAGCTTTTTAAAATTACAACAATAACTCCGGAAGCAGAGGTAGGCAGATCTCTGAGTTCGGAGCCAGCCTGATCTACAGAGTGAGTTCCAGGACAGCCAAGACTCCACAGAGAAACCTTGTCTCAAAAATAAATTAATTAAAAATAATTCTGGCTGGGTAGTGGTGGTACACGCCTTCAATCCTAGCACTGGTGAGGAAGAGGCAGATGGTCTCTGAGTTCAAGTCCAGTCTGGTATGTGGAGTGAATTCTAGGACAGCTAAAGCTACACAGAGAAACCCGACTCAAAAAAAAGGAATTGTGTGGACCTGAGGGTACAGCTCAGTTGGTAGAATGCTTGCCTACTCTGCCCCAGCACTATAATAATCAGAGCATCCAGGAGGTGGAGGCAGGAGGTTTGTAAGTCTAACACCATACTTAGCTACACAGGAGTTTAAGACCAGCCTGGGCTACATGACACCCTGTCTCAGAAAGAAAACATCCTTTCAAAGTTCTGCCTGTGTGTATTCCAATCTACTGTTTCTTTCGGGAGTTGAGTCATTTTTTTGGGGGGGAGCAAATGAGTCCCAGTTTGAGACTATTCCAAAATTCAAGACTTGGCCCATGTTTCTTAGGAATTCCAAAGACGCAGAGGAAACTCAGAGACCTAGGTCAGGCCGCTGTAAGCGCAGTGGGTGAAGAGCTGCCGCTTCAGTTCAATTTCACTTGAACTGTCCTTCAGTGTCAGAAACCCCGCCTACCGCATGTCCCTGGAGCATGGAGGTCCGGAAGCATACCTGAGGTAGGTGGGGGGCTCCGTGCTGATGGACACAGCCTTGTACTTCTCATCGTTGCCATCCAGAATCTCTTCTACCTCTGAGGCTTTCAGCAGCGTCACGCTGGTGGCGAGGGTGGTGTATCCATGATCTGTGAGCAAAGAGACCCCACTATGGTCATACCGCAGCAGTGGGGACAAGCAGCCAACCAACTTGAAACAGCACATGAGGTCCTCACATGCAGGAGGTGGGGAAAGCAAGATGTCAAAACTCACTACTGCCAAGTGCTAGCCTCTTCCAAAAGGGCAATCTGGACTGAGGCTTTACCTAGACATCTCAGTGGAGAAAGCCTCCAGTGGGATGAATTTGGACGAATTTGCCTCTAAGAGCACTAGCTCAGGGGCAGAGATGTTTGGGGTAGCTGCGGCTTAGTGGCTGCCAGGAAGGCTTCAGAATAACACCCCAGTGGGAAGAGGTCTGACACCACCATGATCCAGCACAAAGCAAGGTAGGAGACAGAATGAAAGATGAATCCTTTTCTTTTAAAACAAGAGCCCAGAGAGTTGGAAAGAACTGATTCACACCAAGCAAAAGTTACCGTCCCTGAGTCAGGCCAAATGTGCTGTCTGGAAAACAAGACAGAACTTCATACCGCACGACCCCAGCTCTTCTAGGAACCTTTGTCAAAAGCTGCTACTTATCTGCAGGACTTCCTTAGTTTAGCTGAAGACTCATTTGGTTATAGGGAAGGAAGGCACACGGCAGAAAGACCACTAAGACTTCATGGGAAGTCAAGAAGGGGCAGGCAAAGCTAGACAGCCACCATGCTAGGGACTACACTCCACTGGTGGCAGAGGGGACACAAAGGAAACCCTTTTAGGTGACAGTGAATATCTTTTAGTGGTGGATAAAAGGCAGCTCTGGCTCCTGCATTAAAAGACTCCCCAATATACCACAACAGACAAAACTACATTAGCACCTACAGACAAGACAGACTACAAAGAGCTAGTGAGCACACATGCATGCACGTGCACACGCACCCAGGCCCAGGGCAGCTCTCTACAGGGTGCCTCTGCTAAGTGGGAAGCAGTTTTGCCACCTGCCAAATAGCACGTTGCACCCATACCCAAAGGGTCCTGCTGGAGGCCCCATAATGTTCGAAGAGCATCTTCACTCTGTACAGAGTTGCCACAGCCCAGAGCTTGCACTGGTTTCACTAGCACAGGTGGCTCACCTAGCAAGCCCCAGGCACAGGGCAGGCCACATGGAATGGGTACATGCACATGAGCTTAGCACACTGGTTGCCAAGATGACGGATTACAGGATAAATGTGCTCTGGGAGGGAAGCGGTGAAAGCCCCAGAGGAAAGTGAGGGCTGGGGCCACCGTCTGCTACTAGGGCTGCAGGAAGGGTGACTACGGCAACACACTCTCAGCAAATGGTAGCGAATCACAGCATTCCTAAAACGTTTTGAGACCAACATGTCTTCACAGCACCTGCTACGGCCCTGGCCCCGGCCCCTCACACACCCACTGGCCCTGCCAGGAACACACAACAGTGGCGCACCAAAGACTCCCTGAGCCACTCTCACCTGGATCACGTGTGCACTGGCAGGGTGGCCTGCCCCTACTGGGAGCATTGGTAGGATGCTCCTTAGCGAACTAAGGTCAGGCTGCAATGAAGACACTGGAGTGAAAACGTTTTATCTTCATGACATAAGCGAGTGGTTTTGAAACAGGTTTACAAACCCTCGTGAAGACGCACCCTTAGTGTTAGGTTTTGTTTTTTTACCATGTGACGATGCAACTATTTTCTTCCTCTCTTCCACAGTGGCTAGTCGCCTCCACAGTGAGGGGTATCTCTTGTACAGAGAACCTCGGAACATACGGAGGTAGTTTCCCACCTATGGGTAAAGCAAGAAGGCTCATTATGAGGGCCAGAGCACCCATGGCCATGCCAAAGGGCCCAGGCATGGAGGGTTTGCTGGATCAAGCAAGAGCTACAAGGCCTGCAGACGCCAGCCCATCAGCAGTCATAAACACGTTCTGCTGACATCAAGGGTTCAAGAGCAGTGCACATCTGGCTGGAATCTGTGTATCCTAACATCAGAACGAGGCCTGACCAGATGTCTAATTGGGAGAATCCCTGACCTCAGTAAGAAGCTTGTGATTTTGATTTGGACTAAAGATTTTTTTTGGCACTTTTCTGAAATCTAAGACTCCAGTGACCTCCTTTCATCTTAAGACGCAGACTTTGATATTTTTACAAGACAATAAACACCAAACTGTCTTTAATTTTAGACAGATGCAAGATAATTTGTCCTGCTGCCTGTGTTGCTTTGTTTAGTAACAAAACTCAAACCAGAGACACCAAAGAATTTTCTAGAGTCTAACAATCACTATATTAGTAATCCCTGGACTATCATATAAATTACTTCTTCCCCCAAGCAAGAGTTTCAGTTTGTTTGTAGCAATACTGTAAGGACAGCCTTCACGAAAAGCTAGTCCCGTGATTGTTAAAAGGACCCATGGTCTGACTTTTCATAAATGATGCCTGCAGAGTCACACTACAGGGACAACCAGGGGATATGGTGCAAGGTGCTGGCTGGCTCTTTCTGCAAATTTGGGCCTCTTTACTCCCCTGCCAAATGTTTAACAACTCTTGATTTATTTTTTTTTTTCTGAGATAAGATTTTCAGTATGTAGCCTTGGCTGGTCTGGAACTAGCTGTGTAGACCAGGCTGGCCTTGAACTCACTGACACAGGCCTGCCTCTGCTTCCTAATGCTGGGATTAAAGGTGTGTACCACCATGCCAGGCCTTCCAGTCTGAATTCTGTTCTAGAGAGGATCAATTCTACTATTTTTTTCATGTTCTCTACCTATTATAGTGTATGTTTATTAAGAGAAGTCATTACTTTTCTTCCAGGAGAGATTGAGACTAGCCAGAGCTGCTGAGCCCCAGCGCCAAACAGTCTATACACAGAACACCAAAGACTCCTTTTTGCTATCTGGTTTGTGGCTCATTTCCATCCAAAGGTAAAAGTACGGTTTTCATTCATTTTTAAAAAGAAGTCGGTAATGTTTTCCCCTGGCTACTGTGAGGGTCCTGCAGGGGGTCTGTACCACAAAGCCTTCCTAAGGTCCCTTCAGAGCTTAGGACATGAAGGCTAGACAGCTTGGTTTTTCCTACGTCAGTCTTTACCCTTTCTGGAATACAAAGCAAAGACTCTGGATGTGGGCATTCATTTCTTCAAAGTTCTGTCACTTGTGTGGCACACGGGAGAGTGGTGGTGACAGTCACACACTGCAGATGCCCTCCCACCGCTCCACAGATGTCAGAGATGCTGCTGGTGCTGCCAAGCCTGGCCCATCTGTCTGAACGCTGCAGTCATTTTCTAAAAGGAAGGGGTCAAGGGCCATCATCTAGACAATACAGCCACAGGGACCACAGAAAGCACTCTACGATCTGAAGTAAGTCCCAAAACCAAAGCCAGGCCCCAAAGAGCCAAAACCCTATCCATTTCGGTCTCAGGGTAATTATTCTCATTCAACTGGAAAGGCCAAGAGTAAACAGGCTGAAAAAAGGTTGTGGTTAGCTCTCTAAAACCAAAAACATGCTAAGATGATGACCTTAAATAGCCATGTATTTATACATGAGAAAAATGGAACCAGCCAGGAAGAGAGTTCAGAGGAAGAGCATGTGTTTAGCACAAAGTTCTAGGTTTAATTCCAAGCATGAGAAAAAAAGAGAGAAGTTGAGGAAGGGGGAGGGAGAGAGGGAAAAAGAGCAGGTTGTCACTTAGCCTCCCGAGGGGTTTTCCCATCTGACCAGCTGTCTTCTCATTGCTCCACCAGATGAGAATTTTCTTTTCCAAAACTAGCACCTCCCACTTAGAGGTAAGGCTAGGTTTACCCTTTCACACGTTAGGTCAGGTAAACCTGTCTTTCAACAAGCTATTCTGTGTATAGAATGCTGGAACACCTGCCTTACATACCCTGCAACTGAGCAAATGCTTACTGGCCAGCCGGGACCATTCCAGCTGTGGAAGACGGACAGGCACGGATGGCACGTCCCAAGCACAGCCGTGTGGAACTGCAGCACTGAAATGACAGTACAACCAGGGCACCGCAGTCCCCATGTTTTCTTTAGGGAGAATGGAAACTCTTCAGTCCTAATGCTCCTGACGACATTGGCCCCATTACCTGATACAGCTACGTCAAGAACCATGAGGGGCCCTGAAAGCCTTGGTCTGCTGTGGGGTCCTTATTCATCATGCAGCACTAAGCTGTCAAAAACAAAACAAAAACCTAGCGAGCAACCAAAATCCAACCACACGATCAATGAACTGGCCTATATGACACTGAAAACGGCTGCCAGGAGGGAACTGCTGGCATCTGAAATGGCTTTATCCAGCTCTCCAGGGTGGAGAGCACCCACTTACCTCCTCACTTGCCTTATCCGTCCACTACTGACGTCAGCACATCAGATGTGCCCATATCTTTTGAGACAGGGTCTCGCTATGTAGGTCAGGCCGGACTCACACACCCTCTGCTTCTACCCCGAGTGCTCCGATTAAAGGTGCACCCCACTGCCTGGCCATCCAGATCCAAAAAGAAGAACCTAAGTTGGGTGTCGTACACATGCTATTATTTATCCCAGAACTTGGGAGTCAGAGGCCAGGCGGATTTTGGGGAGTTCAAGGCTAGCCAGGGTTACACAGTGAGACACTGTCTCCAAAAGGGGAGGGGGAGGACACATTAACTAGTTGGTGATTGCCCTTAGATAGTTCGAGACCTCCATTTAAAAAAAAAAACACAAAACAAAACAAAAAAAACTTGGCTGGTCCGAAGGGTCAGTTGTAGGGTTTTCCTAAGAAAACCTGTCCATCTGATTCAACAGAGGCTGTCTCTTCTAGTTATAGATTAGCGACCCTTCAGATTTATCCCCTATAAAAATCAACTTAACAGACAACCAAAGCGTGGTGCTTCTGGCCTTAGGACCTCATCCGCGCAAAAGCAAACGTCCTCCATCCACTTTCTACAGATAATAAAGACCATAACGCTTCCGCGGCCCACCTCAAAGGCAAGAAAACGAAGAGGTGGGGAGGTCTTCCTAAGCCCCATGCTTACAACTAGACATTTTAAGACCACGGCACGGGGTGCACGAGAGCTGCCAAAGGGTTCAAGAGCAGTACTGCACCTCTGCCTGGAGTGTAAACGGCTGGGCGCCCCAAGCTAGGGCAGATGCTTAAGGTATGAACGATGTCAAGTGCTTTGTAAAGTAAACCCAAAAGGGTCCAGCAGGCTCAGGGCCCGGCCACGCCTACCAGGCCACGCCCCAGCCGCGAGCACGCGCCCGCCTCCGCGATGAATGGAGGCGCGCACACGAGGAGCACAGGCCCGCTCCGGGCTCGAGCCGGCAAGCCGCTGCCCTGCGGGAAGCCGAGAACGCGCCGCGGGCTACCTCGGAGCCGATCATGTAGAACTCGCCATCGTCCTCCAGCTGGAACTTGACGGGCTTCTGCCCGAAGGTCTTGCTCAACGCCATCATCATCATGGCGGCGGGGGAAACCGGCAGCCGGGATCGAGCTGGAAAGAATCCGGTGGGCTGGGGCGGGGCCGAGGTGCGCTGGACTGAAGGGGACGGAGGCCCGGAGGTGAAGATCGAACCGGGCGGGCGCTCGAGCGACTACTGGGTTCCTTAGCCGCCGGAGCAACGACGAGCAGGCCACCTTCCGTGCGCATGCGCACGGGTTTGACGCTAACGTGCGCGCCGCCGCCCGCGCAACACAAGGTGGAGCGCGTTCCCGCGGGCCCTTAAAGGAACCCGAGCTCTTTTTGTACCTCCCACTGCTGGTGTGGAGGAAACCTTCTCAGCGATATAAATAGCCACTGAGGCCCTGACCCAGGCGGTAGCTTTCCTAGTCTCACGGCCGGGGCTGGCACTCCTCCCGAGGGTGAAGAAAACAAATGAGACGTTACGCAGAGAGAAGGACCGTTCCGTCTGGAAGCTTGAGGGCGTCTGGGTAGGCATGGCGACCCCAAGCTGGCAAGTCAGGTTCTCCACCCAAAAGTGCTCTAGGAACAGCTGTCTGTGCTGTAGCCCCAAATAGGGATGGAAAGAATGACAGTACTGGATGGAGGTTGGTACTGTTTAAAGATGCAGGTTCTGTACCCGGTGAACGGGAAGGGCTGCTTGCATTCTTCCCTTAGCAATGCAAGCTTGGTGCCCACAAGCCCAGCCCTGCTCCGTGCCTCTGCCCCTTGGGCATTAAGAGCCCTTAGGGAAGACAATGCCGCGGGAAGATGTCCAAGCAGTCCACCATCTGTTAAACAGAGCAGTGACTCAAAAATGTTTGAGTAATGTTTGTTGTAGCACTATTACAAGAGCTAAGTTATAACCCAGCCTAGGCAGCTATTCAGCAGTAGAAGAATGGATAAAGAAAACGTAGCATAGACCAGGCTTGGTGGCGCAGGCCTTTAGTCCCAGCACTTGGGAGGCAGAGGCAGGGGAATTTCTGTGAGTTAGAGGCAAACCTGGTCTACATCATGAGCTCAAGGACAGCCAGGGCTATGTAGAGAAACTCTGTCTCAGAAAACAAACAAACAAACAGAAAAAGTGAAATGTGGTGTGTACATGATGGAATGTTTTTTTAGCCACAAAACGAAATTATATTACAGAAAAATGGATGCAACTGGAGATAATCATATTAAACAAATCTCAGAAAGGCAAATGTTTTCCCTCATTTGTGGTTTCTAGATTTGATAGAGACATAAACTATGTATACACAGAACATGAAAGTAAAAGTGGCGCTGTGTAGGTGAGCAAAGGGACTGACTTAACCTGAGTGGGAGGAGAGATAAGGGAAGGTCGGACATACCGGGGAATGTGCAAAACAAATACGTCTATGAAAGCTGAAAAACAAACAGTGGCCAGTTAGAGACCCTGATGACGATCTGATGAGACTGCAGCTGTGGCAGAAGTCATTTTGAAGGAGATGCTAAAGAGCTGAGAAGGGCCGTGGCAACCATGAGTTTTATCCACTGTTCTCACAGTCATGGGAACCAGAGTTTTAAGTTGAAAGGAAGGTGTGAGCATGGTGGCTCACACCTTTAATCCTAACACTCCAGAACTCCAGAGTCATAGGCAGGCAGATCTCTGAGTTCTAGGCCAGCCAGGGATCTATGAAACCATACACACCCCCCACCCCCACCAAAGGAATGGGTAGTTAGGCATGATCAGATAAAATGACCACTGCTTTGGACAATAATGGAAAGAGACTAAGGAGGATACAGGTAATCAGTTAAAAAGCCACTGCAGGTGTCCCTCTTCCTCTGCAGGAATGGAGTAGGAGAACTCTAAACATTAGGCCTAACTCCAGGAAACTGTCTTGGGTGTGAAGGCTTTAACTCCATCTCCCAAATCCTGACTGCAATTGCAAAGAGAAACCAAACACACTTAGAAAACACTCATGTTTAATGGCAGTCTCAGCTTTTTAAAAAAGGCTTTATACACTGTATACACATTTACATGGCTTTGGAAGGTACCTGTGCTAGGAAGCCCCCCCCCAGGAAGAAATGGCCCCAGGGAAGACTGTGAGGTATGTGGGGCCTCTGAGGTTCATTGTCTCCGGGAGGAAGCAGCTGCCTCCCTGGCTGCCTGGTTATGTACCTTTTGGCCAGGAAACACATCTCTGACTCACCTACCAGAAGATAATCAGTCCAGCATCTCCCCAGAGCTGACTTATCGGAAAACATACTGCCCTGAGGCCCAGCTGCTTAGCTGGGAAAGATGGTATCCTGGGCATCTCATCACTACCACCACTACCCACAGGAACCTATTACAAACATAGAATGCTACTGTGGTCCCTGCATTCATGTGGAAGTTCTGCTTCGAGGGGCAGAGATGGAGGCCTTGGGCAGCCCAGTTGACCATAATCTCCCTAAGTGGGATATTGTTGGCCCAAGACCTTTCTTATTTTTAAGTCATGCCAAAGCCTTTGCCCAGTCTGAGACAATTGCTAACAGGTGACCATGACCAGCATGGCCATCCCTGCAAATGGTTCCATACCCCTACCCACTCCCCTGAGGAGACACAGGCTCTGTCTGTCGCAAGCCTGAAGCCCAGAGCCACAAAGATGGAGGCTGTGGGTCTCTTTAATGACTGACATAGGTGGCCTGGCAGGGGTCACTATCCCTGAGTGCATCCAAGGTGTTGTCAGTGGAAAGTATTGGCAGGCTCTGCACAGTCAAAGAAGTCAGGACCTACAAGGCGAGGAAAGCCCTCCAGAACCTTCACCTTCACGGGGTCAAACTTCCAGTAGAGATGGCCACGCAGGAAGTAGGCATACCCTGCAGAAAGAAGGCAGTCAGGCTGGGTAAGCGGACACTGGGCTCAGCACCTGTCAGGCTGGGCCTAAGGACGGACACTGCTGAGTGAACAGGCCATGGCCACTACCGGATGCTTTGGAAACTGCACAGCTGGAATCAGTGATTTACACAGTCTGTGCTTCCTGTGCTCAGAAGGTGGAGGCAGGAGGAGAAAGAGTTCAAGGGCATCCTTGGCTACATAGCAAGTTTGAAGCCAGCCTTGGCTACATTTATTTTCTTCTTTTGCCTTCAAAATAAGGAAATAAATCTGCAGACTCCAGAGCTGGCTCAACGGAACCTCCTTCCCCTTCAGGGGGCCCTTCTGCCTGCCCCCAGAATCTGGTCCAGGAGGTACTGAGAACCTCAGCTCAGGAAAGCAAGTACTGCTCCCGTTTCTAAGCTCCCCATTACGTCCACACCTGCCCACAGGAAAGAATACCAGAGGTGCAGAGCTTGACCCAAAGTAGTTCTCCCAGTGAGTCCCAGTGTGGGCGGGCACAGAAGCAAAGGGGAGGAGCAAGCATGAGCTTGACTCTAGTTCTCTGCACTTAGGGGAAGCCTGGTGGTCCAGTGGTTAGGAGCAGTGACTGATGGAAGTCTGGTATGGTTAGTGACCTCACTGCCCATTCCTCTGTTTGCCCCTCTGAAGCTATGCTAGTAAGCGCTGTTATGGCCAGACGTGATGGGATACACTCTCTATCCCAGCGTTTGGAGGTAGAGGCGGCAGATTTCTATGAGCTCAAGTCAAGACTGATCTACAAGGCAAGTCTCAGTTTAGCCCAGGGGACATAGTAAGACCCTGCCTCAAACAAAAACAAAAAGACCGAGCTGTTGTGATGTCCGAAGTCTTTTCTGAGAGTTGAGATGTGTGAGGACTTGGTGTTAGGCCTGAAGCATTGTCCTTGATAAGCACTGACTGTGAACAAAGGACCTAGGCAAGTCCTTGTACCTCTTTGACCTTCAATCTCCTCATTTGCAACTCGGGGCATAATACTGGTTGGCAGCCTGGAGGGGAGATGGCGCTGGACAAAGAAAGGACCTGTGAGGATTAGCTGGGCCTCATGGGGGGGGTACGACACACGGTGCCAACACACAGGATGACAGCCACTGCTGTGTACGAGTGTGAGGACTACTACACCAGCTACCTCACCCCCAACTCACCCTCAGCATCCTGGAAGGCAGCGTCGATCTCAGAAGGTACCCCTCGCCAGTCAGTGGCACGTCGGGGCACAGGATTGTCTACACGTTGGGTTCTGGGGTGGAAACGCCAATAGTCTCCACCTCGGAAGAAGTAGATCTTGTTCTTCTCGGGACCCCAGACCAGGGCAGCATGGACCAGGGACCCATGCAGGCCCAGCTCGGAGAGTGGTGCAGGGCCTAGGAATGGCTTCTCACCATCGTATACCCAGTACTGAGCACCTGCCAGAGAGAAGATGCTGCCAGGAGCTGCCAAGCCACCACTGCCATGCCCAACCACTGTGGATCTGCTTGGCCACCACAGGGGACTCTCCCAGCCTGTTTCTTTTGTTTGCAAAACACTGCTGGCTAATAGTGCCTTCCTAGCGACCTACCTACCCCACAAGGGATGTGAGAACCAGCTGGGATGAGCTGGGTTGAGAAGAAAGATAAGCTTGGGTTCAATAAGCCCAAGTTAAGGTTATTCTGGTCAACAGAGGGCTGCCCGTTGAGGATGTTTGCTGACCACCCTGTGTCCCAGTCCACCCGTAACAGGCCCCTTGGCTGCCTTGGAGTGCCTATACAGGGTTCCCACGCCTCACCTGTGTTTATGAAGTCCTGCCACCTGGAAGGTTCTAGGTTGTCATCTCTGCCAGATGAGAGTTGAAATCACAGGCTCCAGGGTCCCTATGCCTAGATCCGTTTCCTGCTCTGCCTTTTCCAAGCTTCCCACCTTACCTAAGTCATTCTGCCTCTGAGCCTGAGTCCTCATCCCTAAAGCCCAACCCCACACGGTGGCTTTGGGGGTTGAATACATCAGCACACAGCTGCAGCAAGCAAGACCTTCAGTGCTACTCAGATCTCAAGAGCTGCCACCTCTGGGAGACTCTCCGCTGTACCCAAGGAGTGAGCCTCACTCTCCCTTGGCTTTAATTCCACAGGGCACTGTCTCCCTACACACTGTGTCACTGATTTCCAAGTTCCACTCACCTTGGAAGAACCAAATACGACCCTGGGCATCCTCAAAAGCTGCATCCACAGGGTTGGGCAATCCTTGCCAGTGCCGAGAGGCCAGAGCAGGATACCCAGGCTGCAGCTGCCCACTGCGCAGCCTCCACACAAAGCCGGCTTTGAAGAAGAAGAGCTCGCCTCGGATGGTAGAAACTGCATCAAAGGAAGTCTCACAGACATCCGGTGGGGTTTCCGGCTACGGTGGGATAGAGGAGCCAGAAAAGAGCACTTACTGGAGCCATAAGGCCAGCAGGGGTGTGAAGGGAACAGGATCAGTCTTACCTCCGTCTTCCCACCCACCTCAGTCTTACCTCCAACAGTGCAATCTCGTTGGTATCTATCCCAGCCTGGAAGCCCAAGGCTGGGGCGTGGGAGGTGGGGGCCGGCTGGCGACGGCCATAGAGGTGCTGGATGCCCCTTCGGTCATCTGGGCTGAGGCTCAGTGGGTATCGGAAGGTGTAGAAAGGGGACATGAGGGCCTTAGCTGCTGTGGTGTGTTGCAGCCCCAGAACATGGCCAAATTCATGAGCTGCCACTTGTAGCAGGTCTGTGCCTGGAAAAGGGGGTGGTGAGTTAGCAACCTCCACCTCCAGCTGCCAGTTGCCAAATTAATCTCTAGACCCCAGCTTAAGGGCTCCCTAGTTCCTCATCTGGAAGATGGGTCTCCAGCACATACCCTGGTTGTCCCCAATAGTCCAAGTTTCATCATAGTCAAAGTGAACATCTCCTTCTCTGTGGGTCTTGGGGAAGAAAGCATGGGCCAGGATGCCCCCAGGCCCATCAAATGGCAAGTTGTCCCCATGCCAGTACCTGGGGGTGGGGGTGGGAGCAGGGAAGAACACAGTTAGAGGCTGCAGATGACGGGATGTGTTCCCAGAAAGGTCCCAGGCCACAGGTTTCACCTGGTGAAGTCAATCATGATGTCAGCACGTCCCTCATGCACCTCGGTGAAAGTGAGCGGTGTCACCTCACTCCATACCTGGAGGGCTTCTGCCACCGTCTGCCGTACCTGCTCCCTTACAAGCTGCCATGGGAACCGGAGGATCCTGGGGGGAGGTGGAGGGGCCTGGGCATGGGGCAAGGAAGCCCCTGAGGACTGAGGAGTCAAGCTTCCCCTAGAGCTGAGTGTGGTGACCCATGCCTTTCTTCCCAGCACTGGAGAAGAAGCTGAGGCAGGAGGATTTCTGTGAGTTTGAGGCTATTTGGGCTATTACATGAGAGCCTGTCTCACCTCCTCCCCATAAAAAGAAGTGTTGCCTCTGGATGATTAGTGGGTGTGTGCACTCAGAGCTGCAGCCAGGAGTGCCCTGGGTCTCAGGTTTAGGGAACCGTTTCTAGACATGGGTTCACCTTTGTATGGGGTTGTATATGTTTTGATATACTACACACTGAATGGAAAGATACACGGCCAGAGGTCCCAAGACTTGAGAGTACAACTCACTGTGAGGAGCCTTGTACTGGAACTTGGTTCCCCAACCAGGGAATTCTGCACTCCTATCCCAGTTCCAATGCCATATGACCCTAGACCACTGTCTCTCAGGCTTCCTCACCATCTGCCGAGGGACCTCCTAGGTCACCAACAAGCAGTCCATTACTTGTGTCCACCTTCAAAAGACCCAAGTTGTAATTGGTACATTTGAACAATCTACCAGGGTTGTGGCTCTGTCCCATTCACTACCGGTCCCAGACCTGAGCCTACTAAAGCCTGTCTGAGTGTCTAAAATCTTCCCCCAGGCAGGCACTGAGGTTCTTCTAGGCCCTGGCCTGGCTTACCTAACAATAGCATCATATTCTGCATGTGTCTAGACCAAGGTTTCAGGTTATCAGTTCATGAATGGCTGGGGGAGGAGGGTCAGTGGGCATGAAGGTCTGTGCACAGTGTGAATGTGGCCTTGGGCATCTCGGGATGAGGTGTAAGGATAACATGCAGTCCTGTTCCCCTGCCCTCTGGTCCCTACCTATAGGTGAGGTCTGTCTTCTCCCAGCGCCCTCCTGATAGCACAAAGCGCTTCTGTCGGTTTCGGGCATTCAGCACATCAGGCGGGTCAGGCACACCACATCGTGGAGGTCTGGAGCCACCAGCAGGACTAGGGGCCCAATGGGAAGATGGGGCAGATGTCAAGCTATTAGGCAGAGCTGCCTGTGGGAGCTGCGGCCCTCTCTTTCCGGGGCGGTGACGGTGACTATCCTGGGCAAGAAAAATGACACAAGAATCAAGTCAGCTCAGATTCCCCAGAGCCTAAGGTTTGACTGAGATGTAGTTCTTTAGCACAGCATGCTTAGCCCACTGAATTGCTGGGCAAATGGAGGAGCCGGAAGGTATGCTGGCACAAGGCTGGGTCCATTGCTCTTAGGTTGAGCCACTGATTTCCTGATACTTGTTCCAAGGCATCGAGCTCTCTCCTCTTCCTCCTGCCCTGCTGGAGGGGCCCTGGGCTGTCTGTCACCAGCTCCTGTCGACCAGGTTAAGGAGGTATAGATGGGAACACATTGAGACTAGGGGAACATGAGCCTTGAAGCTCTGCTTTCTCCAAACACACCCCGGGAAGCTCCTGAGGATGCTCCTATGACCCTCCCCCAGCATGGAGGGGCTACAGCCTGCAGTGTGGCCCTGGAATGGCTTACCTAACAAATGGGACAAGACTCCCAGTAAGTGCTGCTTGGAGAACATAAGGCGAGGCATGCTGGGCACTTAGCAAGACCTTGGGCACCAGGTCACTGAGGTCAGATTGCCCTTTTGATGGTATACTTGGGGGTGCTGGCAATTGAATTCTGGGTTGACTGTGCTCTACTACTGAGAGACACCCCATCCATGTGAGGTTCCAGTTCTAGTAGAGGCACTTTTGCCCACACCCTGTCAGATCTGTGATCTCCTGCCCCTTTGATACAGGGAGGGTAGGGACCAGTTCCTACCCTGTCAGTGTCTCAGGAGCACAGATGGCAACTGTGACCAGACCTGCGTTTTTCCACATTTTCCCCATATTCTTCCCCCAGGGACGAGATGACAATTCTCTTCTTTGGGAAAGTAATGAAGCACAGGTAATTTGCACAGGTAATCACTGAAACTCCACCTGGGGACTCCAAAGTGTCACAGTGAAGATGTGGGCCAGGTTCTTCTATATGACCAGCCACAAGGGCCTATCTAACCTGGCAAGGGGGAGAGACAAATTCCCCTATGCAGCTCTTACGGACAGTCTAGTGACCCTCGGAGAGTCTAGTGACCCTCTCAAAGAAAGGCAGGGTGTTGTCATTCCCCAGGAGCCCCTCCCAGCTCAAAGTCTAGCCTGTCAGCCTGGTGTCTTTTCTCTGCCACCCAGTGAGGCTGGCACAGCAGCCATGAAAGGAAAAAAGGTAAAGGACACAACCCGCCCCATCTCCACCACCTCCCTCCCTGAGAGACACCAAGGTCATGGCCAGAATGTGAGCTTCTGAATTCTATCACTGGTGATCCGGACACTGTCTTTGCTGAGCTTCAATGTCTCCATCTTTCAGATGGCAGTAGTGACAGAAGGAGCTGAGAGGCACCCTGTAAACCCGGCAGCTGCATCTTACCCGGAGAGGTCCTTCCCAGATTCTACCCCTTTAGGCCCTGTACTCCCACACTGGGGAATCTCTTCTTCCCAAATTCTCAGTCCTCCCAGGACTCCTGGGATCCAAAGAGCTAGACTGGTAAGTTCAGAGAACCCCTGGCCTCATCTATAGCTCTGAAGAGCTTTGGGGGAGCAGTTATTATTCTAATTTTATCCTAAATACCCAATATCCCAGAGCATAGAACAGAGTCCAGAGAAGTTAAAGACTTAGCTAGCCTAGGATCACACAGAAAGCCAGGCAAGAGCTGGGCTCAGACCTGGGGCTGATGCCTCTCCTCAGAACTCACCTGCTCCCCACCAGCTTGGCTCCTCTCCAAGACTCACATTCCTGAGAAGCACTTCTGTTTCTAATGCACTCCCTCTTTCTCAGTTAGCAGCCTTCCTTTGGCCTGCCCTGTGGAGGGGCCTAACTCACTCTGCCTCACCCTCCTCTGGCCTGGCAGCTGCCAATCCTCAGCCTCAGACACACTCAAGGGACTCTTGGCTGACGCGGTCTCCTGACACAGCTCAGACACCCAAGGTCAGTCCTAGGAGTACCGTCCAATCCAGTCCATGGGAGGAACCTAGTGGAAGGACCCCATACTAGGAAGCCACTGGGGAAGACCAGGATGGTGGTGTCCCTTCCTGAACCTCAGTTTGCTTTTGATTTAATGGGGATGGTGCTGGTCTGCAGGAGGCAACTTTGTGAGGCAGTCACTTGGTTAGGCTGTGCTGAGTCAGGGGAGCATCAGAGAAGGCAAGGAAATAGCCCAAGTCACAAACCCAACTGGTACACAGACTCCATCCTTGTGCTTCTAATTACTCCCTCCCCACCCCTCCCCCGCTGGCTCCAGAAGGGAAGGCAGTTTCCCTGGCCACCAGGTTGTGGGGCTTTCAACAACTCAGAAAGCTGGGGGCTGGGCTGAATAAATATTTACAGAATTCTTTTGACCCTGCTGATGGACATCTAGGGATAAAAACACTAGAGGTGACCCTCTCTGTGTGTCTCTAGAGTGACAGTTCCTCAGCTGAGACCCAGCCCCCGTGCAAGCATCAGAGTGGCTTACAGCTAACAGCTAACAACTGTCTCTCCAGTGTGCCTGGCCTTGCCTCGTTTTATCCTAAATGCCCAACAGTAGACACTGGTGCTCCCTACTGCTTTGTCCCTTTTATAGATCAAGGGGTCAGGGGGAGGGCATTCACGCAAGGTTTCAGGGTTCAGAAATCTCTCCAATTCCCAAATGCATGAATCCAATCCAAGGCAGTGGTGAGGGTAGGGGTTCGGGGGTCAGGGGTGTTAGCGACTTTGTTCCAAGTTCTAGGGCAGGGAACTTCATACCCTGCCTAAAGAGCTCCTGATCCACGATCCCTTTCCATACCCAACCCCCTTTCAAAATCCTTTTGCTCCCAAGGCCAGTATGGCTGGACCAAGGGACAGTCCCAGGACACCTGCCTGTCTCTCATACCTTTCTCCCATCATTCTTTGAACTGGCTGGCAGCAGAGTATCCGGTGGGTACTGTAGGTCCCTGCTCAAGCCCCAGCTTAGCTACTGTGACAGGTGCCTCAAAGACCACACTGGAGGAAGGATGTAGCCACTGGGACACAGGCTGAGTTCCTCAATCCCTCTTCTCCTTTTGCCTTTCTCTGCACCCCTTTCCTTTCTCCGTGTTTTTGTTCCGAGTGTCTACAGCACCCAGTTTCAGTGCCCCCTCTTATTCTGATTGCCACCTGACGCTCATACACACTGTCTCTCTCAGGTGCATTCTTTGTTGGCCCCAAGTCTCCCAAACTTGCCTCCTGCAGGTTGAGGCACCTCTCTCAACTTGGGCCCCATTTTCTCCTTCCCTAGCTCTTCCTTTATTCTCCATCCACTGTACACACCTTGCAGGGGTGCTCACCGGAGGCTGCCACCCCCCGACCTCCCCCCCAGACTTGCTTGGCTTCCTTCCTGTGATGAACAAGGGGCCCTGGTACCCACTCCCTTTGCTACCTCTACCAACACACACTCCTGCATCCCTGGCTGGGGCTGGAGAAGCAGGTCCCAAAGCTGAGTCTAGCGCACAGTCTCACTTAACCAGCCTCATAGGCTCCACTTGCACACCGCCAGCGACGGGAAGCTCATTATCAAAGCCAGAGAGCCCAAAAAGGCATTTCGGGGGCCGATTGTGCTAGGGTAGCCAGGACGCTCTATGGGTCAAGCTCAACCAGTGGGCCCAGCCCGCGTGCCCAGCCCTCCCTCGGGGAGGAGCGGCGGGCACTCACCGGTGGCCTGGGCCGGGCCATCAGCGGCGGCGGCAGGAGCAGCAGC
>LOJH01021581.1:0-18571 GCA_001685095.1 Ellobius talpinus
CATTCTTATAGGACTAAAAGAGGTAAGTGATGCTCTAAAGACAAGGGGAGGGAATTTGGAGGAGGGGAGGCGGTGGAAAATTGTTTTAATAACAATAAAAAAGTGTCTGAAATAAAAATAAAAATAAAAAAATAAAAAAATTCAATCAGCAAAAAAAAATTCATAAGAAATAAACTCATAAGCCACGTGTTTCATCCAGGTTCCTACCCTGAGGTCCTGTCTTGACTTTTCTCAGTGATGAATTGTAATCTATGAGATGAAATAAACTTTGTTCTCCACTACTTGCTTTAGTCATGATTATCACAGAAATAGAAACTATAACTATGAAATCTTGCTTTTTCATATAAACATAATAGTACACTGTATGACTTTAGTTTCTCTCCTCTCATTTAGTAACAGGCTTTTGAATCTCATGATTATCTTTTAAGATTAATTGTTGATTCAATTGACACAGTGGAGCAAATTATTATTGTACTTGAATGTGTCTTCTAATAAAGAATGTTGATTTTTGCTCCAATTTAAACCTCTTTTCTCAAATAATGAGCTCTAAGTTTTGTTGATACTTTGCCCTGTATGCTTGATGTCTACTCATTAATTTTGTCTTTCACTTTTATCATTTCTTCTGGCCTACTATGTTTGGTTTCTTTTGTTCTGGTTTTTCCAAATTCTTGAGTTGAATCATTAATTTCTCTATTTGCACTTTTATTCTTTTTTTGCCTCCCTTTTGACAAATTATCTTCGGTAGTTATAATATAATTATATCGCAAGCCCCATTCCCTTTTATCATACCAAATCTTAATTATAAGTTGATTGTGGTATATAATGTTACTTGTATGTGTGGTTTCAGGGTAGGCTATTTGGCAACAAATTCATAACCTCTGCTGTGGGAAAGACTATTTCTCCTACTCTCAGTATTCCTTATTTGTTTGTAGTTTGTGTGTATGTGTGTGTGTGTGTGTGTGTGTGTAGGGTTGAGGCCTCATGTTCTTTTATTGTTTACTTTGACAAGTATGTTGTTACCCTTGTTCAGATCAGGATTGTTTAGTATAGGCACTTAGTGTTATAAATTTCCTTTTAGAACTGTTTCTAATGTGCCCCAGAGGTCTTGTTGTGAGATACCTTCATTTTCATTTAGCCCAAGAAATTCGATTTTGATTTCTTCTTGATTTATTCTTTGACCAAGTCATCATTCAGTAAAGAGTGGGCTAATCTCTAATCTCCATAAATTTATAAATTTAGTAGAGTTTTCTTTATTGTCCATTTTAAGTTTTGTTCCATAATAGTCTGATAAAATACATGGGATTATTTCAGTTTTGCTGTATTTGTCATATTCTGTATTCCAGCTTATACTCTCTTTCAGAGAAGTTTCCATGTGTTGCTTAATTTGGCATTTTCAATGTATATTTTTTAAGATCCATTAATATAAGAGGACATTTAATTCTGACATTTCTCTCTACTTTTCTTTTTCAGATTATCTATCTATTCAATAAAGTGACCTACTGTTAATTTGATTTGAGTTAATCTGTGTCTGTATTTCCATTGATATGGTTCTTCTGTATGATTTGGGGCCTTTTCTCTTTCTGAAGGAACTGAATATACCTTATGCTGAGTGGAAACGAACCAAAAGATAAAGCAATGTTACTCATGCATATAATGTTAATTGTATATGTCATTTCAGGTAATATATATCACAGAGATGTGCTCTTCCCCAGGCAAGAATAATTCTCCACTTTCACCATTTTTTAATTGTGTCTAGTTCTCAGTGTAAGTTAATTTTCTCCTGGATTTCTTCCATTAAAATTTTAGCATGTCTATTGTGATTGTTCCTGCTCTGATTATGTTCAGGGAGTCATGTTGTATTTGGGAATATAAATGCATATACATATATGTATGTAGTAACAATTACTGAAAAAAAGAGTTCATGAATATGAATGAGATCAAGGAGATGTATATGGGAGGACTTTGGGATTGGAAACGAAATGCAGATTATATAATTATAATATTTTCTTGTGGCAGGTGAGAGCTACTCAGTAAGTGAGAGACAGAGATATGCCACACAGAGAAAGTGGGTATTTATTTAGTAAGTTATGGAGGGGAAAGGGAAAAGGGGAGAGAGGAGATGGAGGAAGAGCAGATAGAGGCAGAGAGAGAGAGAAACACACAGAGAGAAACAGAGAGGAGGGGGGAGGAGGGAAGAGGAGAGGAACCACTGCAGAAGCTACCTCTTCAGGAGAGAGAAGGAAGCTTGAAAAGAAGGAGCTCAGGCTGGAAGCCAAGGAAGATCTACTTGCCTCAGCTGTCAGGGGAGGGAGTGTGCAGGGCTTATCTCTTAAAGGGACAGGACAGACCATTACATTATGTATATACTCATAAGTGGATATTAGATGCAAAGCAAAGGATAGTCAGGCTATAACCCACAGCCTCAGAAAAGCTAGGAAATAAGAAGAGCCCTAAGTGGTGTACACAAACCTCCTTGTGAAGCTGAATTAGATGAGATGTCCTGGGTAAACTGGGGAGAGGGGAGGGAGGAGAGGATGGGTGATGGGAACATGAGGGATCAGGATGGGATGGTTGAATTGGGGGAGGACAGAGTGGGAGAACAATGAAAGAGATAAATTTTGATTGAGGGGGCAATTGTGGAATTACAGAGAAACCTGGTGCCAGGGAAACTTAATTTCTTTATTGAAGGAAATTTTACATCATACACCCCAATTCTGCTTGACTCTCATTCCTCCATATCCTTCCCCCTACCTGCAGTGGCTCCCCAAATGAAAATTAAAAGATAAATAAATAAAATCAAACCAAACAGAAAACAATCAAACAAGCAAAAACTAAAACAAAACCAAAGAGCAACAACCCAACCAAAAACAACAGCAAAAAAAAGTAAAGAAAAAGTTATCTCTTAGCTCCTCCAACTTTTCCACCACTCCAAAACCTCTTCATTTATCCTGGTGGCTTTGGGAATGGCAATATATCACACAATCTACCCTTTGTCCAATCAGCTTGTCCAATCACGCAAATATTCATTGCGAAGAGTCACTGATCTGGTTCATGGCTGCTGGTTTCTTGTACAACATTGTCACTGGATCCTTACCGAAGCTCCTCTTCAATATCCCAAGGTTGCCCATGGAGATCCTGCTGTTATCTTTCCTCGGGACCATTCCCTTCATGAGGCCCAGCACATCCTACATGGGGTAGATGTTAGAGTGGGTCAACTCTGGACCTGGCAGTGGACCTGGGTGGTGGCTATACTGATCAGTCTAATCCACAGAGGATATTGCCAAGATTTCTCAAGAATTAATATAAACATATATTAATAAAATATAATATGATATAATATAGTATAATATAAATATAAAAACAATATATTTTGTACAGTATAATTTGATCATATTCTCTCTTCCTTTAGAGTCTTGCTATATATCTCTGTAAGGCCTAGAACTCACTATGTAGGTTCATGTTTGTCATTAACCTAAAGAGATCTACCTGACTCTGTCTTCTAAGTGCAGAGATGAAAGGTGTAAGTGACAATACCTGGCTGGCATAACATTATCAATAGCAAAGCTACCCATATGATGGCACATAGTTTCACTTTTAAATCATGTTGAAGGTAAGTTCTTACTGCATTGAATGTAGATTGGTGTCAATATGTTAAAAGACATTCTGTTCTTACCTTCTGTCCTACAATGTGAATGTTCTCCAGAAAAGAAATGCCTTTTTTTTGCTCTTAGAAAGGCATGTGAAACACAGTGATAATTTATTCCTTTCCTTCTCAATAATCTCGGCATGGGGATAGAGAATGGTTTGGCTTAAAATGTTTCAAATTCAGCAAAATAATTCCTATATATGAACCTTGAAAAGGCACAATACCTGGCTTTCTGATTGGGAAAAACGGGCTATTTTATATCTACACTTTGTCTTGAACACATTTGCTGTGCTTCTTTTCCATAGTTATATGGATAGATTGAAGTTTAGGAGGAAATGATGTATATAAAATATTCATAAATGAAATTCTCAAAAAAATTAAAAATGAGTTTAAAATTAAATAATTTAGCACTGATTGACAAATTTAGTGATCTACCTTCATATCTAATAAGAGATAATTACAAATGATCAGTTTTTTGTGTGAGACTAATTGACTACAGTAACATTATCATGCATACTAATTGGTAGAATGAGATCTAATTCAGATCACATTAATGAGAATTGCTGATTACGTCATGTAGAATGAAAAGTAAGGTATGATATTCAAAATAACAAATGAATATAGTGAGAAACCAAAACACTCAAACCTATAAACAGAATGAAATGAATAGTGCTTCTTCTACCCAAGAAGAATATAATATATTATTGACACTTGTACAGCCAAACCCCATTCAAGTGTTTGTGCAATGCACACATGTATGCATCAAAAGTATATAAAAGTAAACAAGCCATGCTTTACTATAGTGATGTTTGTCTTTGTTGGGGTTACTATTGTTGTGAATAAATACCACCATCCAAAGGAAGGAAAAGGTTTATTTGGGGGAGAAAAGGGTTTATTTGGTTTAAGCTTTCACATCGTTTTCATCATCATTGGAAGTCAGGGCATAAACTCAAACAAGGCTTGAGTCTGGAGGCAGGGACTGATCCTGAGGCCATGAGGAATTCTGCTTACTCATCTGCTTGCTCATTGTGACTTACCACACTTTCTTACAGAAACTAGGACTTGATACTAAGAGATGTCCTCATTCATAGTCCACCCACATCAATCATTAATTAAGAAAATGTCACACATGCTTGACTATAGCCACATCTTATGAATGTCTTTTTCTTATTTGATACTCCCCTCTCTGACTGTTCTATCTTGTGTCTAATTGACATAAAAATTAGCCAGTACAATGATGTTTGGAGAAACTGTTTTCCAGTATCTTTAAATGATTATGTTTGCATGTTTAGTTAAACATTTACAACTAATTGGGGGGGTCGCTGAACTATCAAATTGTGTGTATGTAGCTCTGATTCTCAGTACATATTTTTTGTTATGTTTCCTTACTTACTGAAGAGAGGAAAAGTACTTTATTCCTCATTAGATAGATTTCATTTGAAATTTTATCCTTGGTGAAAAACTGCTTTTTATCTCTTTGTTTCTATTCTTATTACAGATGATTTTATGTTCTGAAATAGGGAACATACTAATTTATAGAAAATATTGACTCCTCTTTTAAAGTTCAATCTATTAATTTTGAAGAAAAAAGTAAAGTGCATCATTCCTGAGGGAAAATGGAACATGAAGAAAGTTTATTTTAGCTAAAAACAAAAATGCCAGAGTTTTTAAAATAAATAATTGAAAAAAATCTAATCTGACAATATGACAAATGTGCTTTCAGGACAAGAACGCTGGGGAATATTGAGAGATAGTCATTTGTACAGTTTTATATCACTGTGAGAGGGTACTTGTCACATTATAAGAAATACATCACATTTGTGTCATTCCTATGTGTCAATCATATCTTCATTTCCATACATAGTAACCAATATCTTCCATCAAAAAACATTGCATGAGTGGCTGCTAATATTTTACAAAATATCCTGCTAGTATAAATCATTCCTCATTTGTTCAGTGAATATCATTTATCGCCAATAAATATTTGTTAAGAAAAGAAAATAACCCTTCCCTTGATTCTAAGAACTGTTCTCTTCAGCTTCTCTTTTCACTAGATGCAAATGTCATGTCTCTGAGAGATCAACTTTTTGCATAAATATGACTTATTAAAATTCATAGCCTTAATCACTAATTTAATTTTAAGATATTCTATTTTCTAAAATGTTATTATTAGGCTAATGAATATGTATTACACATGAAGCTTCGGGGCTCATATAGGACCTGAAACTGAAATGTTAAGAAGTACTAATGGCACCCTCCACAACGCTGGTCTTCTATCAGCAAACTAGCTCTGGCAGTGTCAGAAGTATGCTTAACTGTGGTTTGACAGTTACAACAGAGCATCTATCCAATAAGAAACATCAAACGGAGTCTTTTGAGATGAAACAATGTTAAACATGTGAGTCCAATGTAAATATTTTTCCAAGAGTAGAATAGTAAAAGGAGAATAGGAATTATAAGTGAGAAGTATACAGACATGAAAACAAAGCTGAGTCTGGCATTTGATGGAGAACACATCCATGAGAAAATACTGAATTCAGACAAAACAACTCAGTACCTTATTCAGCAAGGCAGTCACATCTTGCTGCAGTCTAGCTTCTCTCTTCCCAGAATTCTCATTCCTCTCCTTCCTGCCTGGTCACCCAGCCTATACTTCCTGCCTGGCTACTGGCCAATCAGCATTTATTTAAAATATAAATGATAGGGTATAGACCACTGTCCCACAGCAGTACCTCATATGTGTGTGTGTATATATACATATATACAACATTATTATACATTTAAAAATTTATACAATTTCTCATTATTGGCTGTCATAGTTCTTCTCCAAAGTCAAAACAGTGATTCATCTTCAGAGCAAGGATGCTGTCCATGTTTCTTCTGGATTCAAATAATTATGTCATACGTGCCTATGCAGCGTGTGATTTTAAGGCAATTTCATCTTTGATTATTGTCTATGAAACTCACTAAGGTTGATTTACAAGAATACAGCAATGTCTACAATACAACACCTCCCAGGAAAGGAAGATATAATAATTTCATAGTAATTCTGATCACAATATGTTTCCATTACAGATAACATATTTCCCTTGTAGGTAATGTGTTTCCTGGGAAGGTAATGAAATGGCTGTTGCATATTAGGTTTACTGTCAGATGGCTCTGGCACCACCTCTTACTGCCTACTTCTATCCCTCATCTCTCTCTCTTCTTTTATTGTGTCTCCTTCTTAGGTTTAATTCATAATTTTTATATAGTTCTTTCATTTAAGAGTTAATAAGTAAGCTTAAAGTTGGAAATTAAATTAGAAGAGCAGTAGAGTCACTGTTATTGGTAATCTTGTTGCATGGTATTAATAGCAAATACTATAAAGGAATTTAATGCCATAAACACTTAATATGTAAATGCTAATGAAAATTTTCCTTCCCTGCATGTTGCTAAGTGACAGGCTTAAAAAGTTTTGTTGACCATCAATATAATGCGGTGCATTCCCAGAAAGCATAGGCATCTCCTAATCATTTTTGAGTTATCGTATCAAATTATGCAAGACATTCTCTTAGAAAATTAGCAGTCTTCTGTGTAAAAGAAAATGCCCTGCATGACAGGCAAGCACTTTTATGTGTGGCTTCAAATTTCTTTCCTATCAATAAATAAATACTCTTGCTGCATGACTGTAGCTGAAAGAAAAATATTTCATTTGAAATTAATTTGGATTATGATGCTAAATAGAATGAAAAATAATTTTAATGTATGCTGATAACATCCAGAACTGTATAAAATTCAAATAATCATTTGATGAAAATATGTGGAAGATTCTAGTTTTTATTAAAAATATTTATATGCTAATACACGTATAATTCAAAAATTAATGTGGAATATTTTATATTATTATGACTGATATGCTCCATGACCTTATGTGTATATAAGAATATATTAATGCTAGTGCAGAATCACATAGGGGGAGATGGGAAACATACTTGAATAAAAAAAAGATTAACAGTGTTTCAGTAAGCGTGGATGTGGGGCTGAAGATTACTTATACTATAGCTGTAGGAATTGCAAATCAAAAGTTAAGGAAGTCTTATAGCAGAGGGATCTGGGGAGACTGTCAAACAGGTAAATCTGCACCACTGGACACCTATACTTGATCATCTAGTTTTTCTATATACTTAGACTGGTATGCTTCTTTTCTATAACTTCATATGTTAAAACATAAGAATGAATTGTGTGAGAAAAAAATCAAATGGACTTTTTGAATTTCCCTCAGCCTTCAAAAATTTGGAAAGAAAATTTGATTTGAGGATGTAGGTGACGTAAATTTTAACTAATGGTTATTTAATTTTGTTCTTGTTGTTTATTATTGAGATTGTAATTTAATTGCATTTCTAATTTCCCTTTCCTTCCTAAAAATATAACCATATTCTCCTCTCTGTTCTCCTTCAAATTCGTGTCCTATTTTTAAGACCTAATTGCTATTACTTGCATATATGCACTGGCATATGCATACATATTCATAAAAGCATCCTGTTGAGTCCATATAATGTTGCTTGTGTATATGTTTTCAGGGCTGGCCATTATGCATTGGACAATCGATTGGTGTGTTCTTCCCATCTTAAGCCAATTGCTCAGAGTTCTTTGTGTAGGGCTGAGGTTTCTACAGCTTTCTATCATTTAGTTTGGTGTTATCCATGATAAGCTTATGTTTGGGCTCTTATGTTGATGAGACTTTTGGGGTAGAGCTTCTGGTGTTACTGGAAGACATAATTCTATAGTAAACTACCTGATACTGTTTTCCCAAACCCTTCATCCATGTTCCCTGTACCTTAATTGTGGAATCATGTATCCTTTGGGACTAGGCTGCAAAACTCTGCATTTTGATTGATTGAGGTTTCTTGTAGTGATCTTTATGTGTTGCCAAGAGAAGTTTCCCTGATGAGAGGCGGAAACTACAGTTCTCTGTGAGGATAAGTACACAGGTTTATAGATTATTGTTAGGGATTGTGATATAAATTCTCCTCCAATGATTTTGACTTCAAATTTTGAAACTAAGTTTTCTTTATTATGATATTTATTTGAAGAACTCTAGTGTAGACTTAAGTGGATTCAGAAATTGAAATTCATGGGTGTGAATACCATTTGTCATATTTTAAATAACACCCACTGATATCTTTGGTGAGAGGAATAATGTGTACAAACAGATCATTATTTGTTCAGAGAAATAATCCTGGATATAAAATAAGTGTTACACGAATCATAGAAAACAAAAGAAACATTTTTATTAAAAATAAATAACCATAAAAATCATTCCTACACTGAGGAACAACATCCATTAAGTATGATGTAAGAAAAAAGTAGAAGACATTTAAAAAAACAAACTAAAATTTCAAGTCTTTGTATTAATTTTATTTTATAAATATAAACCTAAGTATTTGGATTTTTAACACTTTCCCATGATTTTCACACAGATTTGTGTGACATGATTCATTTGAACTCTCTAGGCAGAGTGGAAGCTCTATACGCTCTGTAAACAATGGTAAAATTAAAACTTCCACTTAGTCTCATCTTTTATATATCCGCGGACTCCTGCGTTTTCTCCTTTAAAAGCATATAAGTTAAGCTGTCTGCTTTCTTGAAAATGTATTATAAAAATGTCTGTGAAAATTATAGTAGCAAGAATACTGTTCAAGGGAACACAGAAATTTATTTAATAAATATGTAAAAATGTGAAGCAGTGCTTTTGCAATCACTCAAAATCATAGTGATTACTTTGCTCACATACTCTACATATTTGGAAATAATGAAAGAAGATACATTAGTTAATATGATGAGCACTCAGTCCTGGATCAAAACCTTCAGGAAAAGATAAATTATCCAACAAATTGTTAGATATACTCATGGGTATATATTTTATTAATAGATTACATATACATATTTATTATAAATATACTTAGCATAGTTTATCCAATGAAATTGGTTAATATGTTGACAAAATTCTTCAAATGAATTATGTTAGCATTTGTCATCAGATTGCTACCTAAAGGATGACTGCAAAATCTTCAACTGTCACAGCTTCACAAAATTATATTGAAGGCAAGAAGAGGGAACATGTACGTTCATTACATTCTTTTTGTTGTATTACAATTAATGAAATTTCTCTGAAAAATACATTAGCCTGATTCATAGATGAAAATCGGGTCACTTTTCACATTTAACCACCTCTATTAGAAACTATTGCTTTACAGGCTAGATTTGTTATTTTATTTGTTTATTTTTAATTTATTAGATAAAAATACCAATCCAAGTCCCCACTTCCACCCTCCTTCCATTCTCTCCACACACCCTTCCACCCCATCCCCATCCATTCCTCAGAGAGGGTAAGGCACATTGTTTTGTGGAAGGTCCAAGGCCCTCCTTACTATATCTATGCTGAGCAAAGTATACATCCAAAGAGAATAGGATCCCAAAAGCCAGTACATGCAGTAGGGATAAATCCTGGTGCCACTGCCAGTAGCCCGTCAGTCTGTCCCAGCATTTTAACTGTCAACCACATTCAGAGGGATTAATTTGGTCCTTCCACAAAGGAACAGAATGCTTGTTCCTTCCCAGTCTGTCTGGAGTTGGTGAGCTCCTATTAGCTCAAGTAAACTGTTTCAGGGGGTGAAACCATCAAGGTCTTGACCTGTTTGCTCATATTCTCATTCCTTCCACTCTACAACCGTACTTTGGGAGCTCAGTCCAGTGCTCTGATATGGATCTCTACCTCTGTTTCCATCAGTTGCTGGATGAAGGTTCTATGGTGATTTTTAAGATATTCATCAGTCTGACTACAGGGCAAGTCAAGATCAGGCCCCTCTCCTTTATTGTTTAGGGTCTTAGGCCAGGGTCATCCTTGTGGAATCCTGGGAATTTCTCTAGAGCCAGGTTTCTGCTAACCCTATAATGGCTCCCTCAATCAAGATATCTTCACCATCCCACATCAGACAAAGGACTTATCTCCAAAATATATAAAGAACTCAAGAAATCAGACATTATAATAACCCAATTAAGAATGGAGTATTAAACTAAGCAGAGAATTCTCAATAGAAGAATCTCAAATGGCCAAAAGATATTTAAGGAAATGTTCAAGATCCTTAGCCATCAGGAAAATGAAAATCAAATCGACTCTTAGTGGTAATCTTACACCATTAAGATCAAAAACACCAATGATAGCTTATACTGGAGAGGATATGTAGTAAGGGAAACACTCATTCATTGCTAGTGGGAATGCAAACTTGTACAACCACTTTTGAAATCAGTATGATAGTTTCTCAGAAAATTGGGAATCTACCTACCTCAGGATCTAGCAATATCACTCTTGGGCATATACCCAAAAGATATTGAATCATACTAGAAAAGCATTTGTTGTTCATAGCAGCATTATTTGTAATAGCAAGAACCTGAAAACAACCTAGATGCTGCTCAACTGAGGAATGGATAAAGAAAATGTGGCAATTTACACTTTAGAGTACTATTCAGCAGTAAAAAAACAATGACAACTTGAATTTTGCATGCAAATGGATGGAATTAGAAAACACTATCCTGATTGAGGTAACCCAGACCCAAAATATGAATATGGTATGTACTCACTCATAAGTGGATACTAGCTATAAATAAAAGGACATTGAGCCTATAGCCCATGATCATAGAGAAGCTAAGTAATAAGGTTTACCCTAAGAAAAACATATATAGATCCTCCTGGAAATTGAAAACAGTAATCACCTGAAAAAAACTGGGAGTATGGGGATGGTGGCAGAAGGGAAGGTAGAAGAGAGATAGGAGAGGAGAAAGGGAAGGGGGAGGAGAAGTTGAGGGAATGGGATAGTCGAGATGGAGGAAGGACAGAGATGAGAGCACAGGCTGGATTTAAGGGAAAAGTTTCGCCCCACCCCTTGGGATTAGTGTTAAGACTTGAGCTAATTCAGCACTCTCAATTAACTTGCACCTGTCGCACAGAAAGATGGCAGAAGACTTATTATTTTTCACAATAACAAATTTGGGGAATACTTAAATGTTTACTATTTTCAAATGGAACACAGTAAGTATTCATGTATTATTATAATTTATAAATAGTGATGTTATATGCTTCTAAGACTTAAGAATTTCACATTTATTTCAATTTCAATATAGAAATGTTAATTTTAATAACAAATTTTCCATGTAAATCAAGATTATGTTATTTTATAAACCAACAACAAATTTACACAAAATGTAAAATGTCTAAAAATGTTACATATACTTAATGAGACAAAATGAAATTCTTCAGGGTTTAAAAATATAATGTCTAAGAGAACGGTGTTTTATTTTCTTATTGCCTGTGTGATAATAGATAAAATCCTGTAAATATTTCACTAATAGATTATATTTACTACAGGTATGGAAATGTGAATAAGATTCTAGGCTCAAATATCAATGTGTGTGATTGCATTTAAAACCCCTGAAGATATAGACTAGACTGAATACATTATCTTCTAATAGTGTAAAGACGCACAGAGGACATGCTGTAATGCAAGGCATTCTGTTTACTTAGATAAACTGATTTTTATTGCAGGTGAATTGCAGATGATAGCAAGAGTAGAATTTACATTCATGTTGAGATATTGAAAAGTTTGCATGAAATGAAGTTTCTCTCCTGATCCATATCAATTTGTAAAGGCAGGCAATTCAGTTTGCTATGAAATATATTATTATGAGGCAGAGTAAAATCCAATTTACCAGGGAAATCCATTTAAATTAAAATCAGAAACTAATCTTCATATAATCCCGTACTTGTAATGATGAAAAATGAATAGGCACCTGAAATGAACAATTACTTATCCTGATTATTTTCATTTTATTTGATAGGAATTATCATCTTCAAGAAAGAAATAATACATAGAAAGGTCAGAAAGCATGTCTTGTGACCAGTAAATTTATTAAAGTATAATGGAGAAATATAAGGCTGCACATATTTCCTCTGTAATAAAGGATAAAGCTACATAATGGTTTTCTTTCAAATCGGATACACTTAATAATTCCTGTGTTTATGGATCTAAACAACCTTTCTAAAGCTACTGGAATGGTGTGAGGGTCAACTCCCAATGATTTTATACAATTTCATAAACAGTACAAAATGACAATATCTTTAGGAAAATTATGTGCAATGGTAAATGGTTGAAAATTTTGGAATACTGAAGAACGATAAGAGTAATCAAATGTAAAACTTAATTATAAAGTCATAACATTTGATAGTATGAATATGCAACTTCTCTTAACTGACCTGTAATTGAAAGAGGACAACCTGTCTCCTTATGAACAGGAAACTGAGTTAGGGCTGTGCCCTCAGATGTGAGCTAGGCCTTTAGGAATAAGTTAAGTAAAAATGCCAAGGGGCTAGCAATATAGAATCTAATAAATGTAGTGAGATTTTTGTTGCATTTTGAAGTTATGTTCAAGAAAATGTACACAAAATACACAGTGGAGTGATAAGAACAACACACTGCAAATATTTTAGCTGATGCTCCACGGAACGTGGAAGTGCATCATTAAATATGCAGCAAAACACAGAAAACAAAGGACTCATCAGGCTGCAGAAGTACAACAGAATTGTGCAAAATAACACCTTGCGAAAAGTCTAATGTCCCGAGGAGAGGCCTAGAAGGGAGACACATTGCCTCATCCATGGTGACTTCAGATAACTATTTTATAGTGTGATAACTAGTAAGCTGTGTTTTTTATAAGTAATAATTTTTACAGATATATAAAAACAGTTATTTCCCCATAGTAAATTTATTTTTACTTTCCATTTTATTGTCACTAGATGGAACTTTTATTTATTTCATATCATATACTTAAGATATCAATATTGTAAAAAACACTATAGTCAGTTAAGGTGGCTTAAAATAAAATTTCCTTAAAATGGAGAATGCAAAATTGAGAAGAGACATACTAATTCATAATTAAAATACTTTCCTAAAAAGTAAAATAAATATCTTATAACTTTATAGAAAGACTTGAATGTAGAGAGACGTATATAACATTTTAAGATAAATAAATCATGGAGATTAAGATGGATATTGCATTCATAATTATATTACATAAAAATTCAAATAAAAAGTTAACGTAACATTTTATATTTTAGGTAAAGTTTTTTAAACTAAAACATTATTCAAAACTGTAATGTCAGATATAATTAATATATGTTCATTTCTTTGATATTCTTTATAAACTGTGTATACCTAAATAATTAAAATTTTACCATGTAGTATTAATAGACAACCATTTAAATATGTTAATGGGGACAG
The DNA here is from genome assembly GCA_001685095.1 of Ellobius talpinus. Lineage (NCBI taxonomy): Eukaryota > Metazoa > Chordata > Mammalia > Rodentia > Cricetidae > Ellobius > Ellobius talpinus. The sequence goes on from LOJH01021581.1 coordinate 13,963, forward strand.
TAAGGTTAATAATCTCAACTGAACTCTTCCTTTGTGTGACCTAAGAGCTAATTTCTGAAATACTAGAAGCAGTATGCAGAATCCATGTTGTTGAATTTGGGGAAATGGTTTTATTACCATGATTAGTTCATTTACCTGAACACGTATGCAACCACGTGATCTTTCTCTACAAAGTAACCATGCCTCCTTTTTAAAATCCATGCTTTATACCTACTTTGACCATCTGTTGGCTCAACAATATTGTACAAAATCCGTCCTGAAATTGACAACTAGAGTGCACATTCATTTTCCAGAACCCAAATGCAAATACTCACGCAGAAACTATATTAAATACAACACTGTTTGACCAACAGCTCAATACCTGAAAAAATAACTCATATATTATAACATATCTAGCTCTTATATCTTTAATTAACCCATATCTATTAATGTGTGTATTGCCACAGGCTGTGACTTACCAGTAAGGTTCTGGTGTCTTTTCTTTTGGAAGCTACATGATGTCTTTCTGGCCCTGCCTTCTTTCTTCCTCTATCTCTGCTTGGACTTCCTGCCTTGTTCTATTTTGCTCTGCCATAGGCCAAAGCAAATTCTTTATTAACTAATGGTAATAAAAAGTATTCATAGCATATAGGGGAACTCTCACACCAGATAGAAGTATGTCTTTCTCGTGTGCATAGGACTTTAGTGAACCTGAATGGTGATCCTTTTCTGACTATGGGCTGTGAGTCTGCACTTTTTCAAATTTAGCTTCAGCCCATACCACTTAGGATTAGACAAACAAGGTCAATAAAACAAGAATTAAAACCACAGACGTTAACATGTTTTTTCTCCCTTGACTCCAAATACCTGTCCACATGCTTTTGGCCAAACTGAATCACAAGATATAGGGAATTAAAGCAGGACTGGTTTATAACTGAAGAATTTAGTAAGATATTATACTATAGTATATATGCTCTATATAATATTATATATTATAGTAAGATATTATAGTAGAATATAGTAAGTGCTTTCTTCACTCAGTGGCTGATGAGACTTCCACATATAAAATTCATTTACCTGTTTCCAAAATATCACCAACTCCTTCCTTTATGGAGCCACATTAACACGATATTATTCAATATCTATATATCTAATGTATGATTATGGAGTGTACATAGGATAATGCCAATTAGCCTTCATATTTGAAAAAAAGTTCTGAAATCTTTCAGGGCAAATATTCCTTTTCATCGTATGCAATGAAAGTTTCTTCATTACACATGGGCTACTCTTCCTTGTAAATGTTCTGCTCTGTGGATCTTTCCATTTACCTCTTTGGCATTTTCTGTTTCTTCACTGCACATACCAAGTAAAGAAGACTAAACATGTCAATCACCTTAGACAGATTGCCACCTGTCTGGAAAATATACAAAAGTCTTAAAATTTCACATTTTTTAAAATATAAAACCAATTGTGATTTCTTTTCTACCACTTTTAATACATACAATGACAATTTTGTTTCAATAGTTTTATTGATCAAAATGGAGAACTTTATTTAAATATTTTTAAACCATATGTTTTGGAAGTATTTACTTTTTAAAATACTTTAAAAAGTATAACCTTTTGGAAGTATTTACTTTTTAAAAGAATATAAAACAACATCATGTTTAAGTCAGAATATGGTGGTGTTTAAACCCTTGGATTTCTCTTATTTAATTTTACTTTATATATCTATGGAGAATATTTTAAATATCATGGAGTTTTATTCCAAGATACAAAGTAACTTTATTAATTTATATTCACTGAAAAGACTAAAGATAAGAATAAAACTTTAATTTTAAATCAAGCATGCCTCAACATTTCTAGATTCTAAGAGTCCTGCATTGTTGCCTTTTCTGAGAAATCATTACAATAGTTTTATGAACTCATAAATGTTGATTCTAAAATCCATTACAAATATGTTACTACATAATAAAAAAACTGTGCATTTCTTTAAAATAAGTTTCTCTTAGTTTTAAAAAGAAAGCTACTTCTTATCTAACAATAGCAAAATAAATTCAAACATTATTGATGCAAACCTCAAACATGGAAACCTCTTACACATTTAGGAATCATAACAAACTCAGCTATTTACTGAAGAAAATATAATTTTCATATGTATAAAAATTGCTTAACCTTTGAGCCCAAATTCTAACTCAATTGGTTCCTAAAGTAGTTTCACAAACAGAAGTACCTTGGGGCCATTTACATCTACAAAGAGTAAGTGCAGCACAGGGATATAAAGCAGATTCACTCATCTTTGGTTCAGACAGTTTCCCCTCTGGCAATCTTTGGAAGAAGATTGATATGAACAGAAATTCTCAGATATTTGCTGACAGTTTATTGTCCATTCACATTTTAGTAATTACTTGGCTATAGTTTTTAAGCTTCTCTCTAATATTCTACCATTTATGTACAAATAATAATTCAACTACTCTTTATAGGTATAATCATATAAAATAAACTTTATATACCACCTTTATTTAAATTTTCAACAGAGGACTGGTTTCTCCAATGATAAAAACAAATTAAATGAAAATTCAATTAAGCAAATAATTCTGATCTCTGATTTCTAAATTATCTTGAGGTTCTACTCTCTTTGCCTTGCAAGAGCACAAATCATAGTTACTGGGAACACAACCTTCAAAGCTGACTATCTCTTCCACATTCAATTGAACACTGTGCTCAATCATCTTCCTGTCTGCAAGTTAGGTAAACACAGCTATTTCTCCCCTATACTTGTATGAGTCCTTTCAACTTGAGCTCCATGTAATACTCATTTTGTTTAGTGGCTCTTGTTCTTTATATTCAACGAACATGACAAGCTGACAGGATGACATTCTAACTAATCTGGCCATTTGAAAGATTTGGCCAGCACAACTGTTAGCTATAACTATTAGCTGATTAGGAAGACTCTAGAACTAAAATGGACAGGCTATAATTTACTCATCTTGGATTGGAATGACAAAACACGAGAGATGAGTGACTGAAACACAGAAACAAATTTTCCGACATTCTGTGGAATCAAATTTGGGATACAGGTGCCATAATGACTGCATTCAAATGACAGTCATCTCTGGATTGTGCCTGATTCCTCCTCAAATTGAAGATAGAACATCATTATTTCTTACTCTGTGTTTAAGTGGTTGACATCATGGTTTATACTGTACTATCATATTATTTACCCTGGATGCTCCTAAAGGCATCATCAACTAATAAAATTAGAATATAGGGCTTCAGCACAGGATTTTGCAAATGCCACAAACTATTCCATAGCAGATTAGGTTCACTTTTTTCTTCTTAAAATTTTATATGTCTGAGCGTCTGCCTGCCCGTATGCATATGCCCATATGGGTGCCTGTTGAATGGTGAGCTCAGAAAACAATGTCAGCTTTTCAGGAAATGGAGTTTCAGATGCAATGTGACACATGGGTGCTGGAAATCAAACCTGGACTCTGGAAACACGGTGTGCCTGTGTATTTTCCAACATGAAAGAGATTGAAGATTCCTCCATCAAATTTTACTATCAAAAATTTTGGGGAGCATTATCTTGATTAATTATTGACGTGGGACGTCCCAGTCCATTGCCAACCTTGATAAAGTGGTCCTTGGTTTTACTAAAATTAAAGCTAAGCAAGCCACAAAGCAAGCCAATAATCAGTCTTTTGTTATACCCTTTGCTTCAGGTTCATGCCTCTAGGTTTCTTCCTTGAGTTCCTTTCCTTACCTATCTTCATAACGGGCAATGTGTATGCTGTAAGATGAAGTAATACCTTTCTTTCCAAGTTACTTTTGGTCATGGTGTAAATGCGCCCTCGGACTAGCAAGTGACATTAAGCACTGTCTTAGGGTGTTCCTTTGCTATGAAAAGACATCATGACCACAGCAATTCTGGTAAGGCAAACATTTAGTTGATAGGGCTTACTTTCAGTTTCAGATGTTCAGTTCATTTATCATTATGGCAAGGAGCATGGCAGCATGCAGGCAGCCATGATACTGCAGCTGAAGCTTAGTGTTCTACATCATGCAGGCAAACAGGAAGCCAGCTATAACACAGGGAGGCATGCTAAGCATCGGAAACCTCAAAGTCGGCCTCCACAACGACACATTTCCTCCAGCAAGGCTTCACCCACTCCAATAAAGCCACCCTTTCTAATAATAAACTCCCTATGGGACTATGAGGGCCAGTTATGTCTAAACCACCACAAGCGGTAAGCTAGTTCTATAACCACAAACTAAGATTTCCTTCTTATATTGTGCAACTGAAACAGCATCATGATGACCAGCTATATCAACAAAAATATGAATTGCAACCAACCGAGGCTCATCTGATCCACCTGTTCTCATCCTTGCCTTCCTCATTTCCTGACACTCATCACTCAAAGACTCACACTGTCTTAATTCAGAAAGTCTAATGTCTTAAGACAACAGAAACCTTCATATCAGGGAATAATAACATAATATAATATAATGTAATATAATGTAATGTGCTGCCATGAGGACCAGACTTCAGCAGTTCAGGAATTGAGGGGGAGCCAGGGAAGTCAGTGACCTAATTGCTCAGTTTAAACTTTGTTCTTTTTTTTTTTTTTTG